>PVJH01013877.1:0-57831 GCA_004026705.1 Nesogale talazaci
TTTTATTGGATAATACAGGAGATGTTGGGCAGGTGACTCTCTCTCTCTGTGTTGACAAGAACAGCACATGTGGCTGATGGGTGATGCTCGCTCCAAAATGCTCTGAAGGCTCTGCCTCCACATTTACAGACAGTTCTAGCGCTGACCACAGGTGGCCTTTCTGCCTCATGATGTTGGCTCCATTCATTCTCATGTGGCCTTTCTAAGACAAGTCCTCTTAATTTCAGGCCTCCAATTAAAAAAAAAAGATAATTTAATTGGGGGTTCTTACAGCTCTTATGACAATCCACACATCAAGCATATATGTACATATGTTGCTAGCATTATTTTTAAACATTTATGTTCTATTTGAACCCTTCATATCAGCTTCTTTTTATACCCCCTCCCACCCTCATGACTCCTTGATAAATTATAAATTATTATTTTAATATCTTACACCAACCATTGTCTCCCTTCTCCTGTGATTTCTTACCCCCTCCTGGTATCACTACTCCCATTTATGTTCTGTAGGGATTCATCTGACCTGGATTCCATGGCTCCTGAGCGCTAATCTGTACCTGTGTACATGCTCTGGCCTAGACCACAGTGAAAGGCAGCACTGAAGTCATGATAGTGGGGTGTGAGGAAGCCTCAAGGAATCAGAGAACTTCATAGGTGTGCTTACTTGGCTCAGGTTGACTCATCCCTTCCTGGTGTCCCTTCTGTGAGAAGTCTCATTATCTACAGATGTTTTTGGGTCTCTGCTTTGACCATCCTCGTTCTCAGCAACATGTTTTCTTGTTTTGGGTCTTCTGATAACTGATCCTGTTGGCCCCTCATGAGTGCACAGGCTGGTGTGCTTCATCCATGTGGATTTGTTGCTTCTCTGCTAGATGTCAGGCTTGCAATTAAAAAAAGTTTTATTGACATAATGTGCATATCATACACTTTATTAGTTCAGCCATATTAAGCAGAGTTCTGCCATCCCAACTTTTTTTTAAGGTCAAGCTCATTTCTGCCTCTGTACTTACCTCCTGATCCAGGTGATCTGTCTCATCTTCCCATTGACAGAGACTAAGGTCGGTGGCATGTTTTCTACTCTCTTTGTAGTGACTATACCTTGTTGGGAGTTCTTGGAGGCACAAACAGTTAGACATTTAACTACTAACTGAAAAGGTCTAAGCTTCAAATCCACCCAGATACGTGGAGTTGTGTTAGTTTGCGTGATTGTGTTAGTCCAGGTAGACTAGAGGAACAAATTCATAGACATGCATATGGATATAAGGAAAGGGTTTATATACAAAAGGAATGGAACACTGAGAAAGTATCCCAACCCAAGCAGTACAGTTCAAAGTCATAAGTCCAATATTAGCCCATATGTCTGATATCAGTCTAAAACGTCTCCTTCTGACTCACGAAGTCACAGGTCAGTGGGTGCAGAATCTTGGCGCTCCAGGGGTATCCCCATGGCTCCTCACTTCCAGGGCTCAGGGTTCATCAACAGCATCCAGTGGTGGCAGAAGCAATTCATTGCTGGCAGGGTTTTCCATGTGTCCTCTCCAGTTTCAGATGTCTAGCTCCATCAGGGCAAAGCTGTGTGGCTTCTCTAGCTCCTGAGATGCTGCCATCTTGTCTTATCCGTGATTAGTCGTCTCTGAGACTAACTCCTAACAACCGGGGAGATAGCTTCTCATCTCCACGAGGGAAAAATCGCGAGATTTCTCAGACGTAACAGGAGAAAGCCATGCCCATACAGAGGCCTCATTGGCTACTCAGTGGCTATCTCCAGATTAACAGCTAGGCTCCACCGTTACATCTCAATCATGAAATTAACATAAGCACAGGACTGCCACAGTGGTGGAAAAGCCTGATAATGTATGCCCATGAGATCATAGCCATTGGAAACCCCGTGGAGGGGAGGTCTACTCTGATAGATGTCCTCAGGGTCTGTTACTCTCAGGTTTTCCTTCTCAAGGTCAATCATTCATTTTTAGGAATAAAGCTTTCTGCAAACAAATAATGCTTTTGTCTCTGTATTCCCATAGTAGTAATTCCAATTCTTCACAAAGTGTTATGGTCCTAACAGCAGAAAAAAACCCAACAAAATACCCACAAAGGAAGTGCAGAAAAGTAATGCATAAAAGAATTGGGTTTTCCAAGGACTCAAGTAGAAAATATTTGGAAGTGAATTTGGCAACATGTGTACAAATATGCTTGATACAAATGATGTATTGAATGTTATAAGACCTGTAAGAGTCCCCAATAAAATCATTGAAAAAAAATGTACAAATGTGCTTGGAACAATGAATGTATGTATGGACTGTGAGAAAAGCTGTTTAAACTCCCAATTAAATGATTCCCCCCCTCGCCCTCACACCACTGTCCTGGTGGGAGTAGGAAGCCCAGCCTTGCTCCTAGAGAGCTGCTGCTGGATTTGAACTGTCAACCCTCTGGTCCTGCACACAACCACCACACCATCAGGGCTCAGCTTTAAATGATTTTTTTTAGGCATCACTGCCCTCAGGTGGTGGGAGTAGGAGGCCCAGCCTTTGCTCCTGGGAGCCGGAATTGAACCTCCATCCCAGTGGGCCGCAGTTAAATGATTTTTTAAAGGTTAAAAAAAGAATTGGGTTTCATTAATATCAGTCTTCCTTATTTAACTAAGTAAACATTCCATTTATTAAATACACATTCCTTTAACATTGTTCTGTCATTTGTCATTCATTCTTTGGAAATGAATTATTCAGAGGCCAGAATATCTTTCTTTGTGGCATCACTGTCCTCTGGTGGGAGGCCCCAGAATATCTTTATAAAACTGGACACTGCCATGTTTTATTTCTTTTGTTTGTGAACCCATCCTCTACAGGAACTTTATTTTCCGGGAGTTTTCTTTCGTGTGGTTCTTGGTGTGGAGCTCCTCTTTGAGGTGACGGCCTCTAATAAGTTGAGCAACCTCTAAACTAGGTCTCATGTTGCTTAGGCTTAGGGCTTTTGAACTTCAAAGATACCAAGAATTTGAGTGCATCTCCAGTTTTTGGTACAGGCCTGGGATACTGTACTTTCTACCGGTGGTCCTATGTGACCTAGGTCAACTCACCTCCAAACCCAAGTGATCTTACCTTTTGGTTCATCATGGCCTCCTTGTCAGAGGAAAACAATTAATCCCTGTGCTGGCCTTATGCAGAGATTCCAGTTCACTCTCAAAAGCCTCTATCCCGGTCTCCTAACTCCATGTGGGGTTTGTGAGTCTGGATCTGGCCTTAGCACTTCTGCCAGAGCCCGAATTTTTAACTCCCATTTACTGGGTCCTATCGATTTCTTCTCAGTTTTAGGAACCTGGGACTTTCTCTTTCCTGTTTTCACTATTGGTTGCTTCATGTGTAAATTAAAATCTGTATCTTATTCAGAATCCTGTGTGTGGAGTAGGAAAAGAAAAAATTGCAATATATTTAACAAACCATCTTGACCTAGATGCTGAATACTTACCATCTCTGAGGAAGTCCATGGGCACAAAGCATCTTCCGTGTCTTCCCCAAGCATTAGATTCTATTAACAAGGAAGTGATCATTTGTTGATAATCCCCATGGCCTTTCCTTGGTTGTGATTGCCATTTATCTGTCAGTTTGTCGCTCGGTTGTGACTTGCAGGTTGCTGTGACGCTGGAGGCTATGTCACTGGTATTTCAAATACTATCAGGCCACCCATGGCAGACAGGTTTCAGTGAAGTTTACAGACAAAGATAGATGAGGAACCAATGCCAGGTGATCTATTTCCAACAAGTAGCCAATGAAAACACAGTGGAGTACTATCCAACACAGTGACGGAAGCTAAACCTCTTAGATCAGAAGGCATACGATACTCACAACAGTGGATGTACCAGACTCAGGATCAGGAAGTTCGTGCCAGACTGGGCACATTTCATTCTGTTGTGCATGGGAACACCGTGAGTTAGGGTCAATTCTACAGCAATAAGCAAAAATAGCAACAATAAGCAACAATCTGTGACATGCTGGAGAGACGATTATGAGTCGTAATTATTTTTAGAACTCTATCCTTTTCTATGTATTTGTTTTCTACATTCTTTATATTTTAATTTGAGAATTTATCAATTTGACCAATTATTATATCACAATGTAAAAAAGCCTCACAATATTCACCACTTATTAAATAGCTATTGTGTTTTAGGTCCTCCAAATCTTTCCACATTTTATCTTATCTAACTCTTGAAGTAAACACAAGAGAGCATATTTGTATATACGTAGCAGTTAAGGCCATTGCAGTTAAAGAAGTTACATGATGTGTCCCCGAGCAATAGCTGCTATGTAGTCAGCGTCTGTGTGATCATCTAACACCAGCCTTTTTCTTGAGATATTCAGGCGTGAACAGTATTGACTTTCGTGTGTGCACACCACCATCTACAACAATTAAAACAAGTCATTTTATTGGGGGCTCATGCAACGCTTACCACAGTCCATACTTATATGCATCATCTCAAGCACATTTGTACATATGTGGCCATCATTGTTTTCAAAGAATTTTCTTTCTACTTGAGCCCTTGGTATCAGTTCCTCATTTTCCCCCCTCCCTCTTTCATGAACTCTTGGTAATTTACAAGTTATTATTTTTTCATGTCTTGCACATGTCTTTCATGTCTCCCCCACCCCCTGTCTGTTTTCCATTCCCTGGGAGGGAGTTCTAAGCAGGTCATTGTGACCAATTCCCCTTTTCTCCCCCCACCTTCCCCTTACCCAACTAGTATGGCTACTCTCAATATTGGTCCTGAGGGGTTTATCTGTCCTATATTTCCTGTGTTTCCAGGTACCCATGTATATTCTCTGGTCTAGTCAGATTTGTAAGGTAGAATTAGGGTCATGATAGTTGGCGGGGGTGGGGGTGGGGCGGGCGGGTGGGGAGAGGAAGCATCAAAGAACCAGAGGAAAGCTGTATGTTTCATTGGTGCTATACTACACCCTTACTGGCCCGTCTTCACCCCACAACCCTGCTGTAAAGGGATGTCCAATTGCTTACAGATTGACTTTGGGCCTCCACTCCACACTACCTCCCTCATTCACACTGATATGATTTTTTGTTCTGGGTTTTTGATGCCTGATACCTGATTTCATTGATACCTCATGATAATACAGGTTGGTGTGCTCATTTCATGTTAGCTTTGTTGTTTCTGAGCTAGATGGCCACTTGTTTATCTTTAAAAACCCAGACACTATATCTTTCAATAGCCAGATACCATCAACTTTCGTGTCTAGTTTGTTTTTTTTTTGGGTGGGGGGGAGGCATCACTGCCTCTGGTGGTCGTGGTAGCTCCTGAGAGCTGCCGCTGCATTTGAACCGCCAAGCCCGCGGGCCGCAGTTCCACACTCAACCCACTGACGCCGCCGGGGCTCAGCTCGACACCATCAACTTTCTTCACCACATTTGCTTATGCACCCACTTTGTCTTCCGTGATTGTGTTGGGAAGGTGAGCGTCTCAGAGTGCTGGATTATTAGAACAAAGTGTTCTTATGTTGAAGGAGTACTTGAGTTCATCTACAGCACTTTCAACAAAGACCTTCCGCATCTTGCTTTTTGTGTCCATTAACCAACTCATAAGATCCAGAGTTAACCATATGCCCAGGAGTGTGCTAGCCATTGCGAAAAACAAATCTGGACAAAGAACCTGAGCGCTTGCGGTGCTGTTCTTGCTCATGGAATTGGTTGCCTCGTCCTTTCTGTTCTTCCTGTGTTCAGAACCAGCCTCATTCTACAGAGTCAGAAACTGTCACGTTGTCAGCGTTCCTTGTGGTTCTGGAAGACCGATGATGCAGTGCTGGCTAGTGATAGCTAAGGGGAAAAGTCTACTGGTCCATCGGAGAAACACGTCCTTTCCCATGTAAGATATGTGTAAAGCAGATAGCTTGCTTCCATCCCTGCTTTTGGAATTGTCCTGTGGGGATGAAGAGATGATGGGAGCTGCCACGGCATCTCGTAACCTTCAGGGAGCTTTGCTAACACCATTTGATGGCAGGTTGTAAAGAGGACATTTTTGAGCCCCTAAATTGAGGTCGCTTATTCCTGAGGTCGCTTATTCCAGATTGCTTGTTTTTCTTTTCTTTGTGGGCATCACTGCCTCTGGTGGTCGTGGGCGCTACCCAGCCGCCGCTGGATTTGAACCGCCGAGCCCGCGGGCTGCAGTTCCGCACTCAACCGCTTACGCCACCGGGGCTCAGCCCCTCCAGATTGCTTTTTAAGGGAGATAGTCATTGCCCTTTTTGTGAAAGCCACTGTTGAATATTTTGCTATCGGTCTCAAAGTTTTCCGATGCAACAAAAATATTTTTAGCATAGCACAATAAATACACATATTCGGTTTTAAATAAAATTTAGAGGTTCACCCCCCCCCACCCCTCAAAATATCCTCCCCAAACAAATCCACCCCAAGCCCTCTGTCATGAAGTCAACGCAGACCCATAGCAACTGTGTAATATGGAGGAGAACGACCCTTTGGGGTTTCTGAGGCTGGGAATGGTCCGCTCATGGGTTCAAATGGTTGATCTTCTGGCTAGCAGCCCAATCCGCAACCTACTAGACCAGGATTCTCTAGGGACACAGGCCCTGCCCTTAGAGGATTTATAGTCTGATGTACAACACCTGTACATGTCTCTTGGTTTTGCTTTTATGCCGTGTCCTCTAATGTTCTTTTTGGGCCTAACGTCTTAATCCCCATGCCAACATATTTCTTTAAAACCAGTTGTCAAGGTTCTGTTAGAAGCGTGAACTCAAAGGAAGAACGTGGAAAGCCAGGGGAAGGGTCTACATGACCTCCTCCTTCATGGAGGTCACTGAAAATTAAGAGCCATGCAGAGCCCATTTGTGCTTTAGGAGGATAATATGAGAAGCAATGTGTGACTAGGAGGTAGGGAAAATCCTGTGGGTAGAAAGATCACGTAGGAGGTTGCCATCATGGAATAATTAAAAGGTAATGAGAGCCCGATCCAGTGTCGTGGAAGATCCACAGAGAAGAACAGGCCTGTTTTGAACATCTTGTAAGGATAATATTAGGAGGGTGGGGCAAGAAAAGGGAATCAGGTGACTGACTCAGGTATTGTCTTTGGATGACCAGGCAGGTGACTGTGCTACTAATAGAGTCGATGGAGACAAGAGAAAGAGCAGGTTTAAATAAGGAGGTCAATATTAAAATATGTGAAGATATAGTTGTGACCAGAAAATCACTTCTTCCCTTATCCTAAGCATAAGCCGGGGAGAATCAAGATCTTTGTAAAAGCATGAAAACTTCCAAACACACTAAGATAATGTGGAAATCAGAAATACTGAGCCTTGGTATGACAATTTAATTTTCAATGATAATTTATAAGAAATTTTAGGAGATAAAAAATGCTAGACTGGCCAACACTGTCACACATGTGAGGAGGAAAGAGGATTGGGGAATATTGACAGTTTGGTGTAGTTTGGGTACAAAAACCAAAAACAATGTGAGGTAAATAAAAATCTTGTTTAATCTGAATCTGTTCTGTTTTTGTATGTTGTCATCAATAATGTCCACTCCTATCTTGTTTCTTTAGTAAAAAGCATAAGAATTTCATCCTTAATAGATGTTAATTATTGTAAATAAAAGATTTTCAAATATGGTCTGAGAGAGACTCTTTTGGCTCATAAATTCTTTTTTTTTTTTTGTTAGATGTCGGAGTCATGTTTATAAAATGTCATGCAAACCCAGCAGTATCCCTATGAGTGCTTCTGATAATAAGTGTCTGGGTGTAAGAAGAGGCTTCCTACATCTGGAATGGTGGAATCTCAGAAATCCTGGAGACTTGAGTCCTCGACTTACTCACAGTATTTTAAAAGAGAAAAGAAATTACCCCATCCACTTTTGGTCTATACCATACCAGTGACTTCAAAATGAATCCTTCATTCCTTCCTTCAACAGGTCTGTATTAATACTTGCTTAATATTAAATACGTTGCAAGGTGTTGGCTAGATTTCAGGACTAAATGCAATGCCATAAATTCTTACTTGTAAGAAATTAACCTTCTAGCTGAGCCCCAGTGGTGGTTCAAATCTAGCAGCAGCTCTCCAGGAGCAAGACTGGGGGTTTCCTACTCCCACCAGGGCAGTGATGCAAGAAAAAAAAGAGAGAAAAAGAAATTAACCTTCTAAACAAAACACTTAGACAATTTTCTGGTGAACTCTAATAGGATTAAGACTTATTCTGAGAAACTAGTTATTTTCTTATAAATTATAAGAATCAGAACAAAGAGGCAATCTAATTTAAAACAATGGACAAAGAATATGAGCAGGTAGTGTTTGTGTTTAAAAGTCTAACTAATTTGAATTTTTTAAATTTTATACTTGGGCTTTATGAATCTTAAAATTACTAATGTTCAATCAAGGGCAATACAGCAGCAAGGAACTACTAAACCTGAATAAAAACTGAACCTGATGGTGGGACAAGAGGGAAGTGAAAAGGAAACAGAGGAAAGAACCAGGAGGCAAAGGATATTTACAGAAGCCCAAATACAGGCATGTGTGTATATATATATATATATATATATATACACACACACACATATACACACATATAGTGATAGGGAAACAGGAATATGTATCATATCTATATGTTAAGAATTAAGGTTGCAGATGGACATTGGGCCTCAACTCAAATACCCCCTTAAGACGGGAGCACTTTGTTCTAACAATCTAGCATTCTATGATGCTCACGTTCCCAACACGCTGATTCCCAACATGATCACTGAAGTCAGGATGAGCGCTTAAGCAAATGTATTGAAGAAAGCTGATGGTGCTTGACTCTAAAAAGATATAGCGTCTGGGGTCTTAAGATAAACAAGTGGCCATCTAGCTCAGAAGCAACAAAGCTCACATGGATGAAGCACATCAGCCTGTGTGATCATGAGGTGTCGATGGGATCAGGTATCAGGTATCTAAGATCCAGAATAATACCATACCCTATGTGAATTGTGGGGGTCATGGAGTGGAGACCCAATGCCTATCTGTAGACATTTGGACATCCCTTCATAGAGGGGTCACAGGGAAGAGATGAGCCAGTCAGGGTGCAGTATAGCACCAATGAAACACAACTTTCCTCTAGTTCTTTGATGCTTCTTCCCCCCTCCCCCAATATCATGACCTCAATTCTACCTTATGAATCAGATTAGCAGAGCATGCACATTGCTACAGAGAAGAGCCACAACACAGGGAATGCAGGATAGATAAACCCCTCAAGGCCAACAAGGAGAGTAGAAATACCAGGAGGATTAGAGGAGGATGGGGGGGGGGATGGGGGTAATTGATCACAAGAACCCCCTCCTAGAACCCCCATCCTAGGGGGACTGATAATGGAAAAGTGGGTGAAGGATGATAGAGGATGATATAAGATATGCAAGAGTTAGTTTATAACTTATCAAGGGTTCATGAGGGAGGGTGAGTGGGGGAGGGAAGGGGAAACAATGGGGAACTGATATCAGGGGTTCAGGTGGGAGGAGAATCCTTTGAAAATGATGATGGCGGCATATGTGCAAATGTGCTGGACACATTGGAAGAATGTGTGGATTGTGATAAGATGTAAGAACCAGCAATAAAAGTATTTTTTTAAAAAAAGGCTTAAAGTGATAAAAATGTAAAATTACATGTTCAATTAAATTGATCATAATTCCTATCTTTAAATTGTTCATATTCTTTGCACAGAGAAATAAATATTTATATAAAAATGGGCAAAGAATCTGAACAGATAGTTGTTTTCTCATAAAAAATTCTAATTAATTTGAATTTTCTTAATTCTTTATATTGGGAAAAATTATTGATGGTTAGCAGGGGAGGGGAGGGAGAGAAAATTACTCATAGATGGAAGACATAGTAATGATAAAAGGAAAAACAATACATGGAACCTTAAAATGTTTATGGGAAAATTACATTATCTTTCAATTATATTTTTTCACCAACTTATAGACGCCCCTTTGTACACAGTATGGGGGAAAGTCAGCACAATAAGGGTAAGACAAAGGAAGACATTGAGAGAAATTCAAGAATAAAGGACAACCATGGCATCTACTCTAACATAGACATTCTTATCACAATAGCATTAACACGGTAATTTATGAATGGATACAGAAGTACATACATTTGCTAAAGAGGGATGGGAGACCCTAAGGGAGCACGCCCACCCTCAGGCATAGTTTTGTGGATGTCATCACAGAGCACACAAGGGGCACAATCTTGAGAACCTTTCAGACATAACAAAACACCTTTCAGGATGAGGTTTCTAGGAACAGAGGCAAGAGGCAGAGAGTCTAGGCCTTAAAGACAACACTCTGTACGCTGCTTTGGTAGTAGCACCCCGGGTCTTCCATGCTTGTGAGCAGCAATAGAGTCCTCTATTGTTTCTTCCTGTATACAACAAAGGAGAGGGAAGGAAAACAAAGACTCAAGAGAGCCGAAGGACTAATAGACTTTATGAACCACAGCCTATGGGAGCGTGAAACCAGAAGAACTGGTTGGTCCCAGGCTACCGGGGCCCACCACTCCCAGTGACATCACAGCAGAGGGTCTCACACAGAGAGAGCCGGGGAAAAAATGAAGAGTCAAAAATCAAATGCACAAAAAAGGCCAGATTTAGTAGTCCGACAAAGATCAGAGTAATTCCTGACACTGTGACCCTCAGACATTCTTCTGACTGGGAACTGAAAACATTCCTGGGGATCACCTTGCAGCCAAACAAGAGACCCCACACCACCCTCTACCCCCAAATAAACAGGAAGTCCTGACAGGGATGTGTCCCTGAGAACAGTCCATAATATGAAAGCAAAGAAAACCCAAACCAAAGCAAAAGCAAAGGGGGGGACGTCAAGAAAGAATCAGAAAATCTGGATGCAAGGGAAACCGGAAACTCAGGGCTAAATGGGAAGAGGGTGGGGAAGATGAAATATGTTATGTTCAAGCTATCAAATGGGAAACTAATCTGTTCCGCAAACATTCACCTAAAGCACCAAAAAACATCAAAAAGAAGAATTACTAAGTGGAGCCAAATCCATGGCACAGTTCTTTCTGAATCTGGCAGAGGAAAGAGGGATCTATGAATAACGAAATACCACAATATAAAAGCCAACATGGAGCTGAGCCCCGGTGGCGCAGTGGTTGAGTGCGAGACTGCGGCCCACAGGGTTGGTGCTTCAAATCCCGCAGCAGCTCTCCAGGAGCAAGGCTGGGCTTTCTACTCCTACCAGGGCAGTGATGAGGCTAATAAAAGCCAACATGGAGGACAATGGTGGGGGAGAGGTAATGGGAGTGGTTTAGGTCAGAAGTCAAGATCTGGGCCTGCAGCAGTGGCCTTGACTCTGGGTCATTTTTTCTCAATTTGCCTGTGATAATCACTTGCATAGACATCATCCCGGTTATAAGTGACTCTTCCTTCCAGAATCGCCTGCTTCCCAGTAAGAGGCACCACAGTGAGGCACCGCCATCCTCCTCACTACATAATGCAGAAGCCATGAAGTCTTGCCTCATTTTCTGATCTCCAATTCCAAATCCATCAGAGCAGCTTGTCTTTTTTTTTTTTGGGGGGGGGGCATCACTGCCCTCTGGTGGTGGGAGTAAGAGGCCCAGCTTTTGCTCCTGTGGAGCCACTGCTGGGATTGAACCTCCATCCCAGGGGGCCATAGTCCCACGCACAACCACTACACCACTGGGGCTCAGCCCCCAGAGCAGCTTGTCTTTTCTTGCTCAAAAACCACAGTATGTCTTGTTTCAACCTCTTCATGTCACTGTTTTCCCCTCAAATACTGGATTTTTCTGCCTGGACAACTGCAAAGAGCTTGTTTCTTTTCATTCTTTTTGTACCCCTACTATCTGTTTGCTATAAAGACTCAGAGTGATCTCTTGTAAACAAGAGTTAGATAGCGTTGCTATCTCGGACAAAGTGCTAGAAATATCTTCCCCCCTGAACTTAAAAAAAATCCAACCCTTTGCTCTGAATAACTAGGCTTTCCATGTTTGCAAATCTCTTCAACCTGTCTCTTCAACCTCGTGACTAAAGGCACTGACCTCATTCAGTTCCAGGAACAGGTTATACTTGTCTCTCCCTCAGCCTGTGGTCACTTACCTGCTTTTCTGCAACCAGGGATGGTCTTTCCTTTGTTCTTCACAGAGTCATCTCATCCTTCCTCTCTCAGCAGAAATGTCAGAATCGAAGTTAGGCCTTTCTCTATCTTCTGCTTGTCTCTATGCTGCAACCTCTTTTGTTTCCTGAAGAGTAAGTTTCACAATGCATATTTAGTATGCTTATTTTTCTACTTTGTCTTGCTTGGCCTAGAGCTAGAGCCCCAGAGCCCAGAACCTCGAACAATGCTTTGCAGATAATATGTATTCAGTAAGTGTGTGCCGCTTACCATTCCTTTCCTGGAATCATTTTGTTGCTAGCAGAGTGCCCAGCACCCAGCAAGTGCCCAATAACGACTTATTAAATGAAGGCATGAACTCAAGCTCTCCATCCAGAACAGATGATAGGCACATTCAACAGAACCCTTACCTAGGATGGGATGTAGAAACTGGAGGTCTCTCAGGGGCCAGCTGGGGGAGGATAGGGAAAGCGCAAAAGATCAGAGAAATGAAGCTCTGGAGGAACACTTCTTTGTTTTATAAACAGATGTCCTGTGTAAAAATAAGTGAATAAATAAAAAGAGGTCGTCAGTCCCTCTTTTTAAATTTTATTTTATAAAACAACTGATTTAGACTCTGCCTTTCTCTTTCCACGTGAGGACACCAACAGTGCAAGAGGTTCAGGATCTTGCCGAGGGGCACATGTCAGTCAGCGAGAGAACTAGGCTGGAGTGTAGGTCATCTGACTCCCTCTTCAGGGCTCTCTTGATTGGACTTCCTCATCTTTCATGGAACTTTCAGGCCTGCCCTGAAGTCTTGGCCATGACCTATACTCCTCTGAGGGACAGAAAGAAAGATTTGGCTGCAAATGAACTTGGCTACTGATGAAAAGAATGGAGGTTTAAGCCTCCCCAGGGATCTACCTTGGAATAAAGGCTTGGTGATCAACTTGTGAAATGTCAGCCATTGAAAACTTATGGGGCAGAAGTCAGTTTGATGGTCACTGGTTCTAGTGATGAAGGACCTTCTTAGGACATTTTTGGGTATAGATAGCACTCAAAACATCCCTTTGTTGATCAACCAGCATTAGAGGTTGGGTACCTTCAGAGACAGAACTCTGACCTGCCAATATCTCCAACAGATTTTTCAAACAGATTCCTAGGAACTACAATGTACATTTCCAGATAAAAAACAAAAGCAAACCAAGTCTAGGGTTGACCATGGAACAGATCATCAAATTGCTCATATTTAAACTCAGGTTGGAGTGGAAGAAATTAAAACAAGTCCACAAAAACCCAATACTACCTTGAGTATATTCCACCTGGATTTTGAGAATCTCTCAATAATAGATTTGACTCATTGAACACAAATGACAAAAGACTGGATAAGCTGTGAAATGGGGATGATGTGAAGAACATCATACACAAAGAAAGCAAAAGGTCATAAAAAAGATAAGAAAGAGGGTTAGGGTAATAAAAAGAAAAAAAGGATAGAAAAGGAGGAAAATATCAAAGTGGATGTCAGAAGAGACTCTGAAGCTTGGTCGTGACCTGAGAAAATAAAAGGAAAATAAGAAGTGATCAAGTAAAGAGTTGAACAGAAAATCCCACAGGACAGCTTAGAAAGATAAGTATCAAGTATCATAATGAAATATGCAAAGACCTGGAGTTAGAAAATGAAAAAAGAAGAAAATTCTCAGCATATATTAAGCTGCAAGCATTGAAGAAAAAAAATCCAATCCTTGATTTTCCATCTCAATATACATCTCTATATAAATATATATGCAAACCATATAGGAAGCATCAAAAGAAGGAAGGAATGCACAGAGTTTTTGGATCAAAAAGAGTGGTAGGCATTCAGCTATTTCAAGGGTTACCATATGATCAAGAACCAACACTACTGAAGGAAAAAATCCCAGCCACAGTAAATACATTAGTGAAAAACAAGTCTTTAGGGATTTAGGGAGTAGCAACTGAAATGTTTCCACAAGACAATGAAACACTGGAAGCATGCGCTGGTCTGTGCCAAGAATTCTGGAAGACAACCACCTGCCAAACAACTGGAAGAAGTCCAGACCCATTCCGAAGAAAGGTGACTTAAAAATGCACAGAGTATGGAACAGTTTTGTTAATAGCACGTATAATTAAAGTTTTGCTGAAGATTACCCAACAAAGGTTGCAGCAGTACATTCACAGGGAGTTGCCAGAAATTCAAGCTGGATCGAGAAGAGGTAACAGAACAGGGGCAGGACCCTTGGCTGAAAGTAGAGAATGCTAGGGAAAAATGTTTTGTGTTTTATTGACTATGCAAAGTTATTCAGCTGTGTGGATCATAACAAGCTATGGATAGGATTGGAAAAAAAGGAATTCCAGAGCAATTCATTGTGCGCATGTGGAAGCTGTATATATCCCACGTCTGAATATATTCAATCAATGTTCAAACAGAATAAGAGAATTCTGAGGGGTTTACCATCAGGAAAGGTGTGCATCAAGAGTATACATGTTCACTGTACTTATTCAATTGATATACTGAGAACATAATATGATTGTGGAGTGTGTGAAGAAGAAGGTAGCATCAAGATCAGAGGAAGGCTTATTAACATCTCAGATATGTAGATGGCTCAACCTTGCTTGCTGAAATTGCAGAGGACTTGAAGCACTTGCTGATGAAAACTAAAGACTGCAATCTTCAGTTTGAATTGCAGCTCAATATGAAGAAAACCTGTCTTCACAACTGGACCGACAACTAACATCATGGTAAGTGAAGGAAAGATTAAAGTTAGACTTGTTATGCATAGTACATAGTGTGTGCATATTGGCACACACATTTAAAATGTTTAATAATTTTGACACATATCGATGACCATTATATCATTACCATGCTCAAGACAATTAACTTCTCTAAACCCCAAGCCAAAGTGAACCCATAATTATTGATTCTCTTAGTGACTCTGTCATTGAGTAGAACGGCCCCAGTGTTTCCAAGCCTGTAAATCTATACAGGAGGAAATTGCTATATCTTTCTACCCTGGAGTGGTTTGTGGGTTCAGACTGCCAATTAGCAGCAACTTCACCACTGTACCCCCAACACCCTTATGAACAGATGCACCACTCCTAAACTTGGGAACTTGTCCTTCCCTTATCTCCTTTCCCTACTCCACCCCATAACCTAGCAACCAGTAATCTATTTTCTTTCACTAGAGATTGTTATTGCTAGCTGCAGGGTCAATTGACTTAAGGTGTTCTTATGAACAATAGAACAAAATGTTGCCAAGTTCTGTGTCATCTCATGATTGCTGTCATACTCGAGTCTATTGTTGCAGATAGCAAGCTGATCCATTTCACCACTCATGTCTCATGCTGGCCCACTTCACCCAAAGTATCCCCTTTTCAGTAATTGGTTTCTATTGATGAAAGTTCCCATAAAGACACCCTGAGTGGGACTCAACTTGATGACAACAGGTTTGATTTTGGCTTGGGATGATGTGTCTTTTAACAAGTAAGTCAGTCGATGTTATGTTGCAATCATTATGGTTTTTTTATGAGCTAATTTTTGG
Source organism: Nesogale talazaci (assembly GCA_004026705.1). Classification (NCBI taxonomy): domain Eukaryota; kingdom Metazoa; phylum Chordata; class Mammalia; order Afrosoricida; family Tenrecidae; genus Nesogale; species Nesogale talazaci. Next base: position 15,658 of record PVJH01013877.1, read on the forward strand.
AAGTAGATCACCACATCTTCCTAATCTGCCCCACTGAAACTTGACCATCAAGATAACCCTGCTGGTGTTCAAAACTCTTGTGGCATAGTTTCCACAGCAAAGCAACATGTAAGCCATCACACCGAAAAGTGATAGATGCATGGTGACCCTTTTGTATTAATGCAATCTTACAGTATGTGCTGTTTTTTGGTAAGGCTAATTTTACTAGATATAGTTATTTTGAGATTGACTCATTTTGCTGCAGATATCAATAGATAATTTCTTTATATTTGTTATGCATTAAATCAACTGAAAAAGACCTCTTCTGAGGGTTATAGCACAAAGATGTCATGTTGATGACTAAGTGCATCTGGAACAAACTATGGTATTTGCAGTTGCCTCATGTGAACGTGAAAGCTGGACAAGTTAATAAAGAAGGTTGAGATCAGTTGTTGTATTTGAATTATGGTGTTGTGAAGGATGCTGAAGATACTATGGCTTGACAGGAGAAAAATAAATCTGTCTCAAATGAAGTATGGAAAGAATGTTTCGTAGAAGGGAGGATGGCAAGACTTCAACGCACACACTTCGGGTATGTTACAAGTCAAGAGATAAAAAAATGAATTGCCTTAGGTAAATCTGCTACACAAGACCTCTTTAGAGTATCAAATAGCCAGATAATTACCTTGAGGACTATGTACACCTCACCCAAGCCTTGCGATTTTCATTTGTCTCAAATTCATTCCAAATTCACTTTCATAAATGCATGATAAAGTTGAACACTGAATAAAGACCAAAGAAGAATCGATGCATTTGAATTTTGGTGCTGGAGAAGAATATTGAAAGTATCATGGATGGTAAAAGGACAAACCAATTTGTCTTAAAATAAATATGTCCAGAGTGCTCCATAGAGGTCAAGACGGTGAGGCTTCATGTTACATATTCAGGACATATAGTCAGGAAAGACACGTCCCTGAAGAAGGACATCAGGTTTGGTTGAGGGACGGAGAAAAAGAGGAAGGCCCTCAATGAAATGTGTTGATACGGTGGCTCCAACAACGGGCTGAAGCATGGTAGCAAATTTTGAGGACGGTGCCGGAGCAGACAGTGTTTTGTTCTGTGGTGCATAGGTTGGAAACAACTCGCCTGTTATCTAGCAACAACGAGGAGAGACCAGTTTCTGGAAAAGGACAACTTGGGTGGTCAAGCAGAGGGTCTGTGAAAAAGAGGAAGGCCCTTATTGACAGTGGCTGCAACACGGAGCTCAGCTATCACAATTGTAAGGGTGACTGCCAGCTGGGCAGTGTTTCATTCTGTTGTACCCGGCTAGGGCCAGGAGGCGTCTAAACTCATGCAATGGTACCGAGCAAACAAGAGCCTTCAGAGAGACTATGTTCCTGCTGACGATCTGATTAGACTGAGAGGCTCCAAATCTGTGAGATAATAAATTTCTATTTTTACAAAGCACTTGGTTGATAGTGCTTTGCGACTGCAACTCTTGACTGTCCACCCAACCCACTACCATCAATTCCATTTCATCTCCAAGCAAGCAACTTTAGAGGGGGGGTGGCTTCCAATGCTGTCAATCTTTATGGGAACAGAAAGCTTCATCTCTCTCCTGCAGAGTGGCTGCTGGGTTCCAACTTCTGACCTTGTTGTGAACAGCTCAACAAGTCACCCACTCTGTCACCAGGGTCCCTTTACTCCCAAAAGCAGACCTCAAAGCATTCAGTGGCATCAATATTGGAATAACCACAATCCCTGCTCTAATTTCTCTTTATCCGACCTCTGTACATTGTTTCAACCCACTAAAATTATAGTCCACTGTCAATGAGTCCATTCTGACTCAGTGACCCCATCTAGGTTTTCCAAGGTGATGAGTCTTTATGGGAGCAGGCAGTCTCATCTTCTCCTGCAGCGTGACTGGTGGAACCAGTGTTCTTGTATTTAGCAGCCCAGTATCTAACCCACAGTGTCACCAGGGCTCATTCTCATAGTGACTCTATGGGGCAGAATAGGATTGCTTTCATGTGGTTTCCAAGCAGTAAAAGCTTTAAAGAAGCAGGCTACCATATCTAGCTCCCACTGCGTGATTGGTCATATACCATGCCCTTAGCAGCTGGATTCTTAAACACCACACAGGTTAGCATAACAAAGTCCCCCATTACTCAGCAGTAAGTTGAATGGAAGTCTGGCACCGACTCCTGGCAATCTCAAGAGTTCTAACAGCTATTATCGATAGGATTTTCATCGACAGTTTCAGAGGTAGACTGTCAGGTGTTTCTTCCTAGATCCTCCGAGCCTGAAAGCTCTGCTGAAACCTACTCAGTTAGCATCCCAGCAGCACGCAGATCCCCGAGGGCAGACGGTGGTGGCTGTGGATGAGGGGCATTGACCTGGGATCGACCTCAAGTCTCTGGGACGGAAGGCTAGAATTCTACTGTTGAACTCCAACTGCCTCCTCCAACTCTTTCTAAAACTTGACATAAGACCAATGAACTCATTTTCAAGCTCTATTTTGATCACAGTGCTTTCCTCCTCAAAGGTTCCTCAGGGTTCCTCAGGGTGAGGTGAAGGGGAAGGGGAGTGGGGGGAGAGGAAACAGCAGTTAGTAGTCTGAGCTTTGTCACTACTTCTTGCTTCACATCAAACGGCTTGGCTTCACCAAGTGGGGGTGGGACAAAAACCTGTATTTCCCAGAATTCCTTTTAGAGCTTTTAATTTTTGCAAAACAATTTCCTTATCAGATCCCTTTAGGGTGTAAGTTGAGGCTCCCTGGCTTGGTACTGCCTGACTTCATGGTTTGAGAAAAGGAGTATTTTTGTTCTTCTCCCTTCAGAGGAGAGAGAGAGTAGCCAGTAAGGTGGCAGTTAACCTTCCTGCATTCCATAATGAGACCCCAACCTTCTGCCCCATGATGCTAAATCTGCAGGAAAATTTTCAGAAAGTTTGGCATGACCCTCCCTCAATGCAAAAACACTCTGTGCTAACAATCTGGCATTCTGTGATACTCACCCTCCTGACACAATCACTGAAGTCAAAGCAGGTGCACAAGCAAATGTGTTGAAGTAAGTTGATCAAAAGATATAGTGTGTGGGGTCTCAAAGACTTGAGGTCAAATATGTGGCTATCTAGCTGAGAAACAATAAACCCACATGGAAGAAGCACAACAGCCTGTGCAATCATGAGGTGTCTATGGGATCAGATAAGGAGCATCAGAAGACTCAAAACTAACAAATACGTTAACAAGTGAAAGCCATATTGTTGAGAATGAAGAGGATCAGAGCAGAGATGCAAAACCCAGCTGTAGACAATGGGACCTCCCCTCACAGAGGGGTCACAGGGAAGGAATGAGTCAATTAAGGTGCAGTAAGGCACCAGCGAAACACACAATATTCTTCTGGTTCCTTGAGGCTTCCTCACCCTCCACTATCACGAGCCCAGTCCTGCCTTTCACTACAGGCTAGACTGGAGCATGTCCCCAGGTACAAATACAAGAGTTCACAACACAGGGAACCCAGGAACAGGAATGGGAGCAGTGATACCAGGAGGGTATGGGGAAAGTGGGGAGCAGAAGGGAAGAACAGGGTATCAATGGCAATGATCTACATATTACCCCCGCCCCCCCCCCAATAACAGAAACTGCAGGGGGAAGTGAGACAGCGGTTGGTGTAAGAAATGAAAATGATAATAATTTATAATTTATCAAGGGGTCACGAAGATGGGGGAAGGGAGGGAAAAAAGAGGATCTGATACTAAGGGTTCAGTAGAAAATAAGTTCCTAGAAAACAATGATGGCAACATATGTACAGATATGCTAGAAACAATGGATGTATGGATGGTTAGAAGAGCTGTAAGTGGCCCCCATATAATGATCTTTACAAAAAAGTTTGGTATGAGTAGATTTGTGGGCAGCTAGCTCAGTTTCATGTCTAGATATATGTGGAGCAAAATAGAGTGAAGAGAAGGGGGCTGTGAGGTGAGTTCTGTCCCCAGCCTGAGAGGAGGAGGCTAATTTACCTGCATTCTTTCCACTTGGAGTTTCTACTTCCCATATGGCTTACACTTATTCTAGGACTCAAGGTGAAATCGTCTTCTTAAAAATGGAAGCAAAAACTAAAAAAAAACCAAAAAACAAAAAAAGGGCTGAGCCCTGGTGGCGTAAGTGGTTGAGTGCGGGACTGTGGCCTGCGGGCTTGGCGGTTCAAATCCAGCAGCGGCTCTCAGGAGCAGCACTGGGTAGCGACCGTGACCACCAGAGGAAGTGATGCGCGCCACCTCCCCCAAATGGAAGCATATGGGGGCTGAGCCCCGGTGGCGTAGTGGTTGTGTGCGGGACTGCGGTCCACTGGGTTGGCGGTTCAAATCCAGCAGGAGCTCTCCAGGAGCAAGACTGGGCCTCCTACTCCCACCAGAGGGCAGTGATGCCCCCCCTCTCCAAGTGGAAGCATATGACACAATGAATCTGATTGTGATAAATGCTATAAGAGCTCCTAGTAAAAATGATTTTTAATAAAAAGGAAGCATAGGTACTTGTAGTAAATTGCACACAGTTAAGTGCAAAGATTATAAACCCATGTAACCCATGTACAACCCATGTTGTAGAACATTCCTAACTAGTAGTTCATACATTTCACTCATAGGATTATTTCCAGTCCCTTTAACACACTCAACCACTCACGGTGTCTATTTGCACGATTCTTGTAAATGCAATCAGACAGTAAGTGCTCTTCTGTGTTTGGTTCTTCTGCTCAGAATAATGTTTTGGAGATTCATCCCTGTTGTCGGTTTAGCAGTAGTTTGTGCTTCTTCTTAAATATATTCATTGCAGTGTGGTACTGGACGTCCAGGAGAAAGAACACGTCTGTCTAAGAAGAGATACAACCAGGATGCTGCTTAGAAGGGAAGAGGGGGTGACTTCCTCTCCTGCGTGTGTGTGACCAGGAGAAACAGGCCCCAGAGAAGGCATCTTGCTTGGTGAAGTAGAGGGTCATCAAAAAGAAAAACGTCTTCCACAAGGATGGATTGTCACAGTGGCTGCAGCGCTGGGCTCAAATAAAGGAATGATTGGGAAGGTAGCCCAGGACCAGGCAGTGTTTTGCTCTATTTCAGATAGAGTCGTTTTGGGTCAGAAACAAGAATGGTGATTCAGACAGAAATAATTGCACAACAAATGAATTGTTTTATTGATATCTGGGGAAGAAGCCATGTTGAATGATAAAGTGCTAGAGAATAGTTAGAAACATTACAAAAATGTATTTAATTGTTCCAGTATTTATGTCATCTTAATTTTTTCCTTTATATTGTAAATTCCGTTTGGCCACACAATGATCCTTGGGTGGAGGAAACAGTTAAGTGCTCAACCACTAGCACAAAGCTGGGCAGTTCAAACCCACCAAAATACACCTCAAAAGACTGGCCTATTGGTCTGCTCTTGGCAAAACGCAGTCTTTAAAACATTTAAATCTGTTTGATACAATTGATGTATGGATTGTTATAAGAGCTGTAAGACCCCCTCCCCCCCCAAATGATTGATTGAAATAAAAAAATTTTTTTTGGTAAGGAGGCTGAAGGCAGCGCACTATACTGCTAACTATATTGTGTTTGTTCTCATTTAAAAAACGAATCTATTTTCCTGAGCACATAAAAATTCAATTCAATCAATCAATCAATCAATCAATCAATCTGTTAGCCAACTACAGAGGAGCTTTGGTGGTGTAGTGGTTAAGAGTTGAGCTGCTAATCACCAGACCAGCAATTCAAAAACTACCGGGCACTCCAAGGGAGAAAGACGGGCCTTTCTACTCTCTTAAGGAATTACAGTCTCAGGAAGGCACAGGAGCAGTGTTGCCCTGTCCTTGAGGTTGGTAAGAGTCCGCACTGGCTTGATGGCAGGGAGTTAGTCAACTGCATCATAATTGTTTGGAGCTCAGTATTCTAGCTACTGAGAGTTTCTTGGGCTTCCCTGACTTTTCTGGTTTGGAAAATTCCTAAAACTGCAAGAAGAAATATTATAAAAAATTACAAACTTCTCTTGGTCACTGAGGACTCTGGTTTTCCATTAAGGGTGGTTGCCAGCCACGAACAGCCAGTGAAGTTCCAAGATCTCCCCAAGTATATCCTGAACCACCGTCACCTAAGAATTAGTATCTTGAGGTGGGTTAGGGATGGACAACTGGTATTGGAATGGAATTTTCTTGACTCATGTTTGTTTTTGTGATGGTAAATTTGGTCAACGTCAATGAGACTGTGAGGATGTGCTGAGCCTGAACGTGGAAATCAAATAGTTCACACCAAGAAGTCTGGAGATTTGCTTGTCTCCCAAACTCCTTCTGTGTGCCAGGACAGCAAGGATGGGATTGGAAATATAGCCTGGAAGCTTATATAAATAACAAGGTTGTCAAATACTCTTCTGGAGTAAATCTTTCACCAACTCAGAGTCTTTTCATTTAAAAATCAACATTTCTGACAAGTTCTTGGTAAAATTCTTCAATTTCTTCATCATTAGCTTTTCTGGTTGTGCATAAATTTATCTCAATCTAAATAGCATTCTTTTGAATTCTTTATCAGTTAGTTTATGTGCCTCTAGATCAGTGGGTCTAAACTTGTGGGTCAGGACCCCTTTGGAGGTTGAATGACCCTTTCACAGAGGTTGCCTGATTCATAACAGTAGCAAAATGACAGTTATGAAGTAGTAAAGAAAATAATTTTATGGTTGGGGGTCACCTCAGCATGAGGAACTGTATTAAGGGGTTGTGGCATTAGGAATGTTGAGAACCACTGCTCTAGATGCAGGGGGATACACCTGGTACTTCTACAAGGTGCAATTCCCACCTCAGTTCGGGCAGAGACTGCACGGGGTTGGTGTGTGTGTGTGTGTGTCATAGGCCACTGAGTGGATGAGAAAGGGACTAGGCACCCTTCTAGTCATCAGGAGGGTTTAAGGAACTAGGTAGGATGCCACCCTTCTTATTATTAGCCACAGTGTGCTGGGCTATTTTTTGATGGAATGCTTCTTGCAAAAGTTAAAGATGGCTGTGCAACCTCAGGCTAGCAGACAATTCACCCATCTGTCTCCGCTCTCACTGCTTTTGTTCAGTTTTTTTCGCCTAGTTGGCATTCAATCTGCTCTCTGGAGGTCAGGGTTCCGAGATTTTCATCTGCATCTGTTTCATTTGGTCTCTTGTGCCTTTTCTAAAAAGGGTCCATCCATGTAGCATGTCTACAGTTTTCCATCTTGCCGACGGTCTCACTCCAAAGGTTTTGGTGGCAGAGCATCTGGAAGTAATCATCAGGCTTTTCTTTTGAGACACATTTGTAATGCAGGTGATTAGCTTCCTTTTCTTCTACACAAGGTGAAGAAAACAGCAGTGTGAAAACCCTTGTGTCTTTCGGGTAATTTCAGGACAAAGCAGAGATATTTCTCTGACTTCAAGGGTAATTTAAATCTTCACTCAGCAATATGATCTGTGTTTGAGTTGCATTTTTGCTCTTGAAAAGGGGAGAGAAGGGAATTGTAGGAGCCTATACACCCTGGAAATTCATCAAGAGACCTAGCAACACACTTTTGGAAGGTAACTAATAAAGGCCAGGTTGAAGTAATATTATGAAATATTATTAGAGAGAAAATTCTGTCCCTTCTTTAAACCTACACTAGGATAATCAGAAGCTTCTGGCATGACTTTATGTTAGCCTCTGCCCTGGAAAAATGAGCCCAAGTATTCATGCACAAACACCATGTCATGTTTTCAAAGGCTTCTTGATCAGTGCTAACTTATGTATGTGATTTTGGGTATGATGAATTTAGCAACGTTCTCAATGCATGTTCTAGAGATGAGCAATGCCCAGTGTCACCTGGGATGTTAATTCATGGGGATTCCTGAGCCTCATTTCAGACTTATTAAATCACCACCTCTTGGCAGGGTGAGCCCCAGAATCCCCATTTCGAAACCAGCTTTCTAGCTTATTCTTATGTGCTTTGTTTTTGCGATACGCCAGTTTGCAAGGTTGGTGTTTTAAGTTTATCGATGTCATCAGGATAGGAAAAGGTGGAAGTTAAAAAAAGTAGTTCATTGCCTGTTTCAGTTTTTGGAAAACAAAAACAACCCAAGAGAAGACCTAACGCTAATGTTAGCAGCATGTGACCTCTGAATTGAGGGAGAAGCAAGGGTCAATTGAGGGGGGTGGGGTTCGTGCTGTGGGCTCCTGTATTGTGCCAGCCCTCAAAAGTGCTCACTGAGATTTTGTTAAGGGATGAGGGAAAAGTGTGGTACCATATAGATCATTGTCACTCTATTATACATATAAAAATGTTAACATGTCGACCTGGCCAATGTGTTATATATAGGCGTATGTGTGTGTAGATACAGATGTTTGTTGTTTTCAGGTGCTTTAGAGACAGTTCTAAATCATAGTGACCCGACAGAGGAAACCCAGTATGTTGTTTGGTTTTGAACGCATGGGTACACACACACACACATACACACACACACACACTAAATATACAAGATGAAAAAGGATTTACACACAGATCCTTCAAACATTTGTGGAAATGTTCCATCATATTTCAATTCAGTTTTCCACAAACTTTTTGAAGCCCTTTTATGTGGTACACGCAAATACATGCACCTATGCGAGGATTTACCTGAGTTTTATAAAAATGTCCTAATCAGTCTCCCTCTATTTCTACCTGAAGATTTTGTATCTGGACAAAGGGAAATCTTTATTTTTCATAGAGCCAATTGGGGGGTGTGTGTGTCACTGTATCACCTCATGTTCAATCAATTGCTAAGCTGATTAATATTTTTTTCATAGCCTATGCATGGAGCCCTTTTGTATTCTGTTTTGCTTTCACCTTAACTCTTGTTTTTTGTGTGGGCATCACTGCCCTCTGGTGGGAGTAGGAGGCCCAGCCTTGCTCCTGGAGAGCTGCTGCTGGATTTGAACCACCAACCCAGTGCACTGCAGTCCCACACACAATCACTACACCACTGGGGCTCAGCCCTCACCTTAACTCATCACATTCTTTATCTACTGTACAGTTTCAGCCACCCCAAGACATAAGTGACAAACTTTAAATTCTCTCTTCATTTGCATCCATTAATAGTTAGAAATAATGCATCCTTACAGAGAATCTTCTTGTCAACAGAGCATCCACAATCCACACCAAACATTAGAATGAACGGCTCTCGATCTGACATGATGGTTGTGAGGTGTCAGAGACCCTTATGTAAAAATCTTCTTGTGCAGAATCCCAGAGTCAACATTACCAGGAATTACTCAAAGACCCAGTCAGTTGCCATTTCACAAGTCTCCTCAAGTGAAGCCTTCCTTGCTGTTTCCTCAGGAAGCATGCCATCACAGCTTTCAAAGCTCTCTTTTGGAGTCTTGTTGACATTTCCTGGCTGGGTTCCACCCCTTTAGGATCTCTTGAAGACCAAACTCTCTTGCTTGTATATACTTAAAGAAAAAGAAGAAGCAGCAGCAGCAGCAGCAGTGACATAACCTGGGAACTTCCTGGTATCTATGAAATCCATGTAAAATATTTGAAGTCAGTACCCAGGTACTTAGTTAGTCTCCTTATGGAACTGACTTTCTCTCTCGGAAGGTTCCCCCAGATGGATCTTTGTCCGCACAGGTCTTCCCCAGTTTGATCTCCATGTGTTTCTTCATCCAATGACCTTTGACGGGATATCTTTTCTCCTCTTCCTATCACTCCACAGCCAGCACTGTTACCAATAATCACACACCAGCAGTCATCTGTGACTCCTCTTAGTTCTTGGTGTGCACTACGTAGTCCAGTTGGTTGAGCTATTATGCCTGTCGCCTCTGTTTATCTTCTCTGCAATCTGATCACCATTGTTTCCTTGGCAGAGATGGAACACAAGAGCAGCCCAACAAATTCACAGCAAGTGGATTCACGCTTTTTTTTTTTTTTGGCTGGAAGAAGGGGCAGCTAGCCAATACAGACATGTAGTATCTGTCAATAGATCATGACCACTTTCGCCATTTTTGAGGATGCTGTGACCTAGTCTGAGTTCACAGTGCTAGAAGTGAGATGAGACTTACCTACTGGCTGCATAACCTACTGGTTATGCCTTATGAGAACTCAGGATAAGAAAAATCCAGTCAATTGTTATTTCAAACCAGGTTGTAACACTTTAGGGTCCTTAGTTGCCTGTATTTCTCTCTCTCTCTCTTTTTTTTTTTTGGCATCACTGCTCTCTGGTGGTGGGAGGAGGAGGCCCAGCCCCACTGCTGGAGTTGAACCTCCGTCCCAGCGGGCCGTAGTTCCATGCACAACCACTACGCCACCAGGGCTCAGCCCCATTTCTGTCTCTTCAGGGACAGTTTTACACATGCAACCTTTTTCACAATTGTCGAGTCCCTGGGTGGTACGGATGGTTAGCAAGTGACTGAAAGATTCGCAGTTCAAGCCCACCCAGAGGCACTTCTGAAAAAAGGCTGGTGATCTGCTTCTGAAAAATTAGACACTGAACACGTTCTACCCTGACACACAGAATCGCCATGCATAAAAATGGACTTGTAGGTAAGAACTATTTTACTGACCTCCCCCCCCCCCACCCTCATTATACAGATAAGCTGAAATGACTGAGCCCTTGAGAGACAACTAGTTCGCTGGCAAGAAAAGCAGGAGTGTGGGGTGGGGGGTGAGGGGCACTTGCTTGGCAATGTCTGTCAAGGACAGAGAATGAGGCCCAGCCAGGGAACCTTTGGAATGATTGAACCAGGTTTGAAAATTGCAAATGTCACCCTATTTGTCCCTAGTACCATTCCTTACACATCTAGGTTTATGCATAGTTCATACAGCCCTAACCACAAACTTGAGTTTTCCTTCTAGAATTAATTAGCTATTGCTACCTTCTAATTTAAAAAGAAAGCATACTGTTTTTGAATCAGCATGCATCAGTGCTTAAAGCATAGCAACCAGAAACACTTGTACCATGTGTCATTAAGGAAACTGGGATAGGAGTAGGGAAGGAAAGTCAGGGTGAGAAGAAAAGAAATTAAAGCCAGGGTGCAGTTATTATACTGTAGTTGGCTGCACTGAGCTGGGTGAGTTGCCAGAGGCAAATTGCACAGTGGTTTTTCATATCCTTGAAGCCAAAGCAAAGAAGGAAACGAAATCAGCCGTGTACTTTGTGGAGAAGAAAGCACAGACACACATTAGTTTCTCACACTGACTACAACTACTTCCTGATACCAAGGCCCACTAGGCATTCTCCCAACAGTGTCCCCCATGAGGAACTTCAGTAAAGTTTACAGCACTTCCTTCAGCACATCTATATGGGAATGCAAATTACACAAGACTTTCAGGATCCTGTACCATATTGTGGGTAGAATATGCTGCGAAAGCAGTTTAGAAAAGGCTATTTTGAGTGGCCACATGAATGGAAGAGGAAACCCCCAATGAATTAGCTTAATACAAGGACAAACCTTGGGATATCTAGAAAGCTGGTTGCATTTGTCAGTATTCCATAAATGTCTCTCACAACTAAGCAAACAGGATTACAAGGTTGTATTTTATGATGAGTAACTGGCTTTCAAATTCTCTGCCCTGCTGGCCAAAGTCTGTTCTAAATGCATTGACACTTGATTCGCTGCTCATCCTATCTCTCCTTGAGAATAAGTCTGCATGAACTTGGGTATGAAACCTGGTCATGTGATCAAAGAAAACACGGGTTCAGACCTACTATGCTGCCAATTCCATGGAGTGTTAACTCACATTGTATTAAAAATGAACTTCAACAGCATTTGTCCAGGTATACAGCTCAGAAAGTTGAAGTGATAAGGCAAGAGCCATGGAGACAATAAACACCAGAAAGTAGTGAGCACGCTGTTACCTTTTGGGGACTGCAATCGATGTCATGAAACAACACGTGTATGAATTATTAATAGAAAAACCAACGTACTTTGTCAACGTTCACATAAATCACAATAAAAAAGTTAAAACAATAGAGGTGTGGTGCTTTTTCCTTTGCAAGTTTTCATAGTTTCTGAGAGAGGGTACAGAAACAGCGGAAGGGCTGTGAGGAGGGAGTTGTGAAAGGAGGGCTTGCTGGAGGTGGAGTTACTCAGTGGTTGCTAGTATAGACAGAGGAGTCGGACTCATTCACCGCCATTGAGTCAGTCCCAACGCAGAGGGACCCAATATGGGCCCTATGGGACAGGCTCGAACCGCCACCGTGTGTTCCTCATACTGTAATTCTTTAAGGGAGGAGAGAGCCTTATCTATCTCCCACAGAGTGGAGAGGGTTATGACCTTGCAGCGATTGGTCCAGTGGGCACCTACGACACCACCAGGAGTCAGACAGGGGAGGTCCAGATATCAGTATAGCTGTGCAACCCTGGATAAGTTACTCCATCAGTTTCCTTTCCTGAAAAATAGAGATAATACTGCTGATCTCATAGGGCTGCAAGGATTCAGTAAAAATGCAATGTGTTTGGCACAGGCTATAGAGACAATGTGCATTGTATCTATGTCTTTCATGCATATATGCAACACATATTATAATACATGTATTCATTCCTCAATCATCTGTTCATTTGTTATGCTGTGGTGACTTGTTTGTTACTGCGATGCTGGAAACAATGTCACCGGTATTTAAATATTTCAGGTCAGCAGGGGTTGCTGAGGATGAATACGCTTTAATGGAGTATGCACACTAAGAATAGATTAGGAAGAAGGAAGAGACAGTCTACTTCTGAATATTAGCTGCTGGTAATCTTCTGAATAGCAACAGAAGGTTTCCATTGTCTGATAGAGTGCTAGAAGATTAGCTCTTCAGGTTGGAAAACACACAATATATGGCCAGAGAAGAACTATCCCCTCACAGAAGAGTGCACCTTGATGACATCAATGAAGCAAAGCTTCCGACACCCTCATTTGCTCATGGGAAAATCCTCAAAGGGAGAGGAAAAACTGCAAAACATCCATTGATAGCATGTGGAATGTAGGGGGCATGGATCTAGGGAAATTAGATGTCACAAAAAATGAAACACACTGAACTGATAGCCTATGAATTAATGAGCTGAAATAGACTGGGATTGGCCATTTGGAATTGGAGAGTCATATGGCTTACTATGGCTGCAATGATAAACTCAAGTTGAATGGTGTCATAGTCATCACAAAAAAGATTTCAAGATCTATTTTGAAATACAGTGCTAGATATGATAGCACAATACCTATATTCTAATTAGGGAAGACATTAACCCAGCTATTATTCAAACTTATCCACTAAACTTCTTCACAGTGATGAAGAAATTGGAGTATTCTACCACCTTCTGTAGTCAGAAAATACATATTGATCAAAAGTCATTGGTGAATCCTGGCGATTGGCATGTGAAAGTCGAAAACCAACATGGGTCGTTGGAAAATGCCGCCTAGAGATAGAAACAAAGCTGGAGATCATATGATAGAATTATGGAAGACCAATAAGTTCTGCATTGCGTTTTTTCCTGAATTTCTACAACATAAACGGTACCCATACAAATGGATCTCACCAGTTTGGAAAAAAACAAACAAACCAGGAATCAAAATGGATTCCATCTGTCGGAGAAAGTGATGGAGCAGCTCAATTTTAGCAGTCAAAAATTCTAGGAGTTAACCGTGAAAAAACATCAATGGCTCGTATGTAAGTTCAGGTGGAAGCTGGTGACCTGTAAAAGAAGTCCATGAGAGGTAAACTGTAAGCTTGAGTCTATTCCAGTTGAATTTAGGGACCATCTCAGGAACAGATCTGAGAAACTGAACGCTAATGACCAAAGACTAGACAGATTGTGGGATGGCATCATGCTCACACAGGAGGGAAACAAAAGGTAATTAAAAAGACAGGCAAGAAAGACAAGACAGGGCTGAGCCCCAGTGGCACAGTGCTTGTGTGCGGGACTGCGGCCCACTGGGATGGAGGTTCAATTCCAGCTCCACGGAGCAAAGGCTGGGCCTCCTACTCCCACCACCTGAGGACAGTGATGCCTAAAAAAAAAAAAAAAAGAAAGACAAGACAAAAGTGGATGCAGAAAAAGACTCTGAAACTTGTTCTCGATCATAGAGCAGCTAGCGGGAATGGAAGAAATGACGAAGTAAGAACTGAACACAGGCTTTCGAATGGCAGCTCAAGAGGATTGAACTCGGTACTTGATCAGTTGACCTCCCTGTGAACATGGCCTGAAAGTTTTTCTGGGTGAAAATATCTCTTAGTTGTTCCACGACAGAAATTTCTTCTCTGGCTTTTTGACTGTTGATGGGGGTCTTTTCCCTCTTACATATTATTTGTATTTTTGCCTTTATAATAATATGATCTTATCCTTAACAAATTCAAACAAATCTTAGTGTGATTTATTTTTCATTGTTTTCTGTTGGGTTTCCCAGCTGTGAAGCACAGGATGAATGAATGTATAATGATAATGACTGATACAAGGTGTTATAGGGAATGCAGGGGTGGGTGAGTGCAATCGGGAGAGGAAAGGGGGTTGGAGGAAGTAAATAATGAAAGCGGGAGTGGGGAGAGAGCACTAGAACTGATCAGGATTGCACAAACTCATTTTAAAGGGGGTTTAATGATGGGAGGTGGGGGTAGGATGATCCAAGATAGATGTGGTGTTGATTGTACAATTCCCCTTGATATGATCCAATGATTGAACTATTCAATTGTATGGTATGTAAATTATGTGTTAATAAAACTGTTGGAAACACACACAAGGATACAAAATAAAGTAGTATAATGAAATCTGCAAAGACCTGGAATTAGAAAGTTAATGGGAAGAGCACACTTATGACATCTCAAAATGAAAGAACTGGAAAAAAAATTCAAGTTGAATTATTGAAGGATTCCATGTGCAACATAGTGAATGATTAAGGAAGCATCAAAAAAAGATGCAAGACTCACTGTACCAGAAAGAATTGGTCAACATTGAATCATTTTAAGAGGTAACATATGATCATGTACTGATGGTATTGAATTAACCCTATAATTGTAAGCATTATTTGTGAGTTCTATGTGGCCATTTCATTGCGTTATCAAACCTAGTAGAGTATTACAGGATGACAGAAGCATTGTATAGGTTATTGACTCAGCCTCCTTTAGAATTCTCAATAGAGCGAAAGATAATTGAGTCAGACATTAGAAGCCAGACTCAGCTCCAGAAATTATGGGAGTTCTTATCCTTCACCCTCACATGTCTACACTACACATGCCATTTTGCCTACTGTGTGCCTTTAGCTTATCTGATTTATAAGCCTCTGTAAAGTGGAGCAGTCCTATTTTCTGTAGAAGAGATGTGGTAGAACAGAGGCTGGACCCAGAGGGTGGAGTCAGGAGTTCTGAGGGCCACGATAAGTAGTCAGACCAGATTTTTACCCGACAGATTCCTGATGACTTGCTTAACCTGCAAACCAGGATGCTCATAACCTGGATGACATACTGAGGTTACTTCTCAGTTCTGAAGTTAATTGTGTGGAGAAAATCCAATTAAATGATACCATCCTCTCTGAGTCAGTACTAAGTGTACATTTGATTTGTAAAGAATATTTTTAGTAACCTTAGTCAGTTGTTGCTAAATAGATTCAGATTCAAGGTAATCCATAATCTTTAAAAAATATAATTAAAGCTTTATATATAAAAGTTATGTACACATAATAGGAATACAGCTTAATAAAGGCCTTTGTTTTAAAATAACATTACTTCATTTCTCTATCAAATGACATAAATCTTCATTGTAGACATATTTGAAAACATGGAAACATTATCATTAGTAATCTCAGTACATTTTATTTATTATTCCTGCTTGAAACATAAATGAGACTAGGAAATGTTGTTCTATGTTGAAAGGAAAAACAATGATGAACAAACAGAAGTCTGTGAGGACTTGGGCAAATGAGAGCAATGGCAGAATACCTAGAGGAACTGACTTCAAAGTGTATCTTTCTTTGGGATTCTAGGCAGCCTTCATATCCTCTTTACACTGGGCATACATGAGATTAGGAATCTAATGGTGGACCTGAATTCTCTCCTTTTGAAACACAATATAAGGGGATTAAGAAGAACCCTCCAAAGAATTCAGATTGTTTTCTCAGGACATTAGACTTCATAGTGGAAACAGAAATAGAGAAAAATCAAGTTATCTCCTCTTGATCTTTGGATTTGGATTGAGATCTATATTTATTTTGATTCAATTTTCTACTTTCTATAGAAACTAATACTATTCTCAAAAATCCTACTTAGAAAACTAATGGAAAAAAAACAGTGTAATTATTAGCTACATTGTCTCAAACCCAGACACATACTTTCTCCCCCAGACATATACTTTTATGGAAATCTTTGCTTAGTGAAATATGATGCATGACTTATTGACTGTTACTTCCATGAGCATTGTTTGTGGATCCAAGTCAAGTGGCGTCTTTCACAACTACAGTTTTTTTTTCTCCATTCTCTAAGATGCTAACCATTGGTCTAATTGGAAGCATTTTGGTCTTCTTTACATTGAGTTGTTATCTATACTGATGGATGGAATCCTTGATCGTCATTAGTTGTTCCTAGGTGTCATTGAGTTGGTTCCAATCTATAGTGACTTTATCCACAAGAACAGGAAACACTGCCTAGTCCTGCACTGTCCTTACAATTGTTCCCATATCCATTGTTGCAGCCACTATATCAATCCATCTCATTGAGGGTCTTCTCTTGTCCACTGCCCTCTCCTTTATCAAACATGATGTCTTCATCCGTGGACTGGTCTCTCCTGACAATATGTCCCAGGTAAATAACACAGAGTGTCCCAATCCTTGCCTCTAAGGAGCACTCTAGAAGGCCGTTACTTCTTCCAAGACAATGGGTTTACTTTCCTGTTGTTCCACTATCATGTTCATCCTTCATTTGGGTTTCAGTAATATCTCTTGGTTACATTGCCCTTGATCAAACCCTATCAAGTTTCCTATACCCTCCTTGCCTTGGATTTTGGATCACTTGTTGTTCCCTTGTCCCTGGATTTGTTAACACCCACTTCCTTTCCCCCGCCTCTTCCTCTCTCATGTGCCCCAAACCGTCGATCTGTTGTTTTCTCCTCCAGATTGTTTATCCTGCCTATCCCATCTAGATAGACCTGCGGAGATAATAATATGCACAAAGACAAGATAGAGCAAAACAAAGCAACAAAACAAAACAACAGCAACAACAACACTAACAAAAACCAATCACAAAAAAGAAAGAAAGAAAAGCCTGTAAATAGTTCAAGATCTGTTTGTTGACCTTTAGGAGTCTTTTCCGGTTGAATCTGATGGGGTGCCCTTGCCCCATAGAAAGAACTAAGAGACAAAGGGTATTTACAGAGGTCTAAATACAGAAATATAGATATGTAAACATATTTATATTTGATGATGGGGAAATAGATCTATGTGCATATGTTTATATTTTTAAGGTAGCAGATGGACATTGGGTCTCTACTCAAACACTCCCTCAATGCAAAAATACTTTGTTCTATTAAACTGGCATTCCACGATGCTCACCTTCCCAACATGATTGCTGAAGACAAAATGGGTGCATAGCAAATGTGGTGAAGAAAGCTGATGATGCCTGCCTATCCAAAGATATAGCATCTGGGATTTTAAAGACTTGAAGATAAATAAGCAGCCATCTAGCTGAGAAACAACAGCTCACATGGAAGAAGCACAACAGTCTGTGTTATTGAGAGGTGTTCATAGGATTAGGTATCAGGCATAAGGAACAAAAAAAAACTCATATCATTGTGAATGGAGCAGAGTGGAGACCCAAAGTCCAACTGTAGGCAACTGGACATCCCTTTATAGAAGAGTTATGGAGAGAAGATGAGCCAGTCAGGGTGCAGTCTAGCCCTGATGAAATATAGAACTTTCCTCTAGTTCTTTAATGTCCCTCCACCCCACCACCATCATGATCCCAATTCTACCTTACAAGTCTGGCTAGACCAGAGTATGTACACTGGTACAGGTAAGAGTTGGAAACACAGGAAATGCAGGACAGACAAACTCCTCAGTACAAACAGTGAGAGTGACAATACCAGGAGAGTAGGGGAAAGGTGGAAGATAAAGGAGAACCAATCACAATGTTCTACATCTAGCCCCCTCCCTTGGAAACAGAAAAATGGGTGAAAGGACATCAAACAGTATAAGACCTGGAAAAGTATTATAGATTACCAAGGGTGCGAGAGGGAGGGGAAAAATGAGGAGCTGATACCAAGGGCTCAAGTAGAAAGAGAATGAGAATGTTTTGAAAATGTTGATGGCAACAAAGGTACAAATGTGCTTACCACAATGGATATTTGTGTGGATTGTGATCAGAGTTGTATGAGCTCCCAATAAAGTGATCCCAATTCTCCCTTACAAATCTGGCTAGACCAGAGAATGTACAAAAGGTATTATTTAAGATAAAAAAGACAGATGGATTTGTCCTTTTAGTAGTTCATAGTACTTGCAGTATTTTTCTCCAGCACCACAATTCAAATATGTCCATTCTTCTTTGGTCTTCTGTATTCAATGTCCAACTTTCACATGCATATGAGGCAATTGAAAATACCCTGTCTCTGGTCAGGGGTTCCTTAGTCTTCAAAGGAACATCTTTGTTTATCAATACTTTTTTTTGTGTGTGGCATCACTGCCCTGGTGGGAGTAGGAAGCCCACCCTTGCTCCTGGAGAGCAGCTGATGGATTTGAACCATCATCCCTGTGGGCTGCACTCCCACACACAACCACCACGCCACCAGGGCTCAGCCATTTATCAATATCTTAAAGAGGTCTTGTGCACCAGACTTTCTTAATGTAATACGTTTTCTGATTATTTGCTCAGCATACAGATC
Source organism: Nesogale talazaci (assembly GCA_004026705.1). Lineage (NCBI taxonomy): Eukaryota > Metazoa > Chordata > Mammalia > Afrosoricida > Tenrecidae > Nesogale > Nesogale talazaci. The sequence goes on from PVJH01013877.1 coordinate 34,483, forward strand.
GATACAACTCTGTTGCACACCTCTCCTGACTGTGAACCATGAAGGATTACCTCGTTCCACTGGCACAACTACCTTTGATCTAGGTACAAGTTCCACACGAGAACAATGAAATGTTCTGAATTCACCATTCTTCTCAAGATTATCCATAGTTTGTCATGATTCATACGTTTGAATGCCTTGTCATAGTCGATGAAAAACAAGTCAACATCTTTCTGATATTAGCGATCCCTCTGACACCAGCAATGATATCCCTCGTTCCACATCCTCTTCTCAATCCAGTCTGGCAGCTCCCTGTCAATGTATCCCTGGATTCATTGCTGTACACTCTTAAGCAAAAATTTACTCACAGGTGATATCATCGATATTGTTCTATAATGTGAGTATTCTGTTGTACTGCCTTTCTTTGGAATGGCAAATATGGGTTTCTTCTAATTAGTCGGCCTAATAGGTGTCTTCCAAATTCCTGGCATGGACAAGCAAGTGCTTTCAGGGCTTCATCAGCTTGGTGAAACATTTCAATTGGTATTTTGTTAACTCCTGGAGACTTGTTGTTGACTAATGCTTTCAGTGCAACTTGAACTTCCTTCAGCGTTTTTGGTTCTTGCTCATATGCTAACCCCTGAAATGGTGGAATATTGACTACTTTTTTTGGGTGCAGTGGCTCGTATATTCTTTCCAACTTCTTTTGATGCTTCCTACATCATTGGATAATTTGCTCATTGAACATTTTAATATTGCATCTGGAGGCTGGATTTTTTTCTTGAGTTTTTTTTTTTTTTAGTTTAAGATAAAACAGGTGTTCTTCCTTTTTGTTTTTCGAGTGCTAGCATTTTCGTTTCTTTGCGGATTTCAGGATAGCAGTTGGTTTTGTCTTCTTGAGCTGCCCTTTGACTTTTTAAATTCAGTTTGTTGACTTTCTTCTATTTCATTAGCCACTCTATAATTAAGAGCAAGTTTCAGAGACATTTCTGACATTCACATTGAGCTTTTCTTTCTTTTTTTGTGTTTTTAATGATCCTTTGCTTTCTTCAGAAATATATTCTTGATGTTCTCCCACAGCTCATCAGGTCTTCTGTCATTGGGCTTATTGCATCAAATCAATTCAGATGTTCTACGAATTTAGGTGGGATAGACTCATATTTTAACCCTTGTGGACTTGTTTTAATTTTCTTCAGTTTTATCTCGAACTTACTGATGATCAATTGAGGGGCTCTTCTACAATCAGCTGCTGGCCTGGTTTTAGCACTTGATGTTAAGCTTCTCCATCATGTTTTTTCACAGATGTGGTCAGATTGATTTCTGTGTATTCCACCTAGAGAAGTCTATGTGTATAGTCACCTTTTGTTTTGCTGACTGTGTTAGTCCAGGTAAACTAGAGGAACAAATTTCATAGACATGCATATATATATAAGGAAAAGGTTTATATACAAAAGGAATGGAACACTGAGAAAGCATCCTAACACAGTCCAGTTCAAAGTCATAAGTCTGATATTAGCCGATATGCCCGATACCAGTCTATAATGTCTCCTTCCGACTCATGACATCACAGCTTAGTGGGTGCAGAATCCCAGCGCTGGCAGGGGTTTCCCCATGGCTCCTCACTTCCAGGGCTCAGGGTCCATCAACAACATCCAATAGTGGCAGAAGCAACTCATCACTGGCAGGAGTCCCCATGTGGCCTCTCCAGCTTCAGATATCTGGCTCCATCAGGGCAAAGCCATGTGGCTTCTCCTCCCGGAGTTCCTCAGATGCTGCCATATTGTCTTGTCTGTGATTCATCGTTTGGAAGACTAACTCCCAGCTTGGGAAGATAGCTTCTCATCTTCACGATGGAAATATCGCGAGATTTCCCAGACGTATCAGGAGAAAGCCATGCCCACACGGAGGCCTCATTGGCTACTCAGTGGCTATCTCCAGATTAACAGGCTAGACTCCATCCCTACATTTCAATTATAAAATGTACATAAGCACATGACTGACACACTGACAGTCATTGAACAGGTCATTGGTTTGGCAAAATCCTATTGTGCAATCTCCAGCTTCATTTTTATTATCAAGTCCATATTTTTCAACGATTGTTCTTTCCACTTTGTTTCTCATTTTGCCTTGCAATTGCCAATAATCAGCAATGCATCTTGATTGTATGCTTGTTCAATTTCTGATCTAAGTTGTTGGTAGAATTCTTCAATTTCTTCATTACTTGGTTTTGTGGTTGCTGCATAAATTTGAATATTAGTTGTATTTATTGGATTTCACTGAAGGCAGGTAAATATAATCCTATTAGAGATAACATTTTACCACCAGATTGATTTTGCAATGTCCTTTTTGACAGGATTCCATATGCCATTCCTCTTGATTGTGATATTCCTGGAGTAGTAAACCATACAATTTTGGAGGGGCATCACTGCCCTCTGGTGATTTTGGGAGCTATCCAGCCTTGCTCCTGGAGAGCCGCTGCTGGATTTGAACCACCAAGCCCGTGGGCCAAAGTCTCACACTCAACCACTTACACCACCGGGGCTCATCCCTAAGCCATACAATTTTCTGATTCAAAATGGCCAATATAAATTTATTGCAACTCCCTAATGCCTAGGATGTCAATATTTGACAATGTTTCAAAGCTATACATAAGGTTTTCCTTCAAAGTGGGGTGCCAAATCCTTCTTTGCTGCCTGCTCTTAATTTGGCAGAGCTGCTGAAACCTATTTACTTTGGATGATCCTGCTTTATGTCTTCTATTAGGACTTCTAAGTTTGCCTCTATTTTTTCATTCTTGAGTTTTATAGTTCTAGAATTTATATTTGTCTTTAATTTAACCTTGACCTGGTTTTTGGATATGATATGAGGTATTGGGCTCCATTTCATATTTTGCCTAGAAAGATCCATTTTCTCAGTATTATTTGTTCAACTGTGTATCTTGTTTTCATTTAATGTTTCAGCCCGTGATAAAAAAATCAGGTTTTGGTAGGTGTTTGGCTTCATTTCTGGGTACTCTATTGATGTGTTGGTCTACATATTCATCATTGTACCAAGACCAAGTTGTTTTGACTATAATGTCTATGTAATAGTGAGGCTGTCAACTTTTAAGGGAGCAAACAGCCTCACTTTCCTCCCTTGTCATGGCTGGTGGGTTTTAACTGATGATCTTCAGGTTAGCAGCCTAACCCACAGAGTCATCAGGGCTCTTTCTGTAATCCGTAATGCCTCTAAATATTATTCATGATATTTTCTCCCAGTCAATGTCTTTCCACTTGTCATCATATGTCAGACATTTTCTTATCTTTTTGGACCTTTTCTTTTTCTAAATCATTTTATTGGAGGCTCATACAACTCTCATCACAATCCATACACCCATCCATTGTGTCAAGCACATTTGCACATTTGTTGTCATCATCATTTTCAAAATATTTTCTTTCTACTTGAGCCCATGGTATTAGCTCCTCAGTTTTTCCCTCCCTCCTCTACCTTCCCTCCCTCATGAATCCTTGGTAATTTTTAAATTATTATTACTTTTTCATGGTTTACATTACACTGACAGATATCTCCCTTCACCCACTTTTCTGTGTTTTGTTCCCCTGGGAGGGGATTATATGTAGGTCATTGTGATTGTTCACCTTACCTTCTCCTTACCATCCTGGTTTCACTGCTCTCATTATTGGTCCTGAGGGGTTTATCTGTCCTGTATTCCCTGTGTTTCCAGCGCATAACTGTACCAGTGCACATGTTCTTGTCTACCCAGGTTTGTAAGGTAGAATTGGGATCATGATAGTGTGGAGGAGGAAACATTAAATAACTAGAGGAAAGTTGTCTGTTTCATTGGTGCTATACTGCATCCTGACTGGCTAATCTCTCCCTTGTGACCCTTCTGTAAAGGGGTTGTCCAATTGTCTACAGATAGGTTTTGGGTCTTCACTCCACACTACTCCTCGTTCACAATGATATGATTTTTGGTTCTGGGACTTTGATCCTTGATACCTGATCCCATCGACATCTCATGATCACACAGGCTGGTGTTCTTCTTCCATGTGTTGCTTCTCAGCTAGATGAGCCTTTAAGCCTCTAAGACCTCAAATGTGACATCTTTTGATAGGCAAGCACCATCACCTTTCTTCACCACTTTTGCTTATGGACCCATTTTGGCTTCAGAGATTGTGTTGGGAAGCTGAGCATCACTGAATGCCAGGTTATTAGAACAAAGCATTCTTGCATTGAGGGAGTACCTGCGTAGAGACTCTTTGGACCTTTTATCATTTCCTCTTTTAAAAAAACTTAAATAATTTTATTGAGGGCTCATACAACTCTTACCATAATCCATTCAGCCATCCTTTGTGTGAAGCACATTTGTACATTTGTTGTACCCATCATTCTCAAAACATGAGCCCTTGGTATCAGCTCCCCACCCCCCCTCCCATGAACCCCTGATAATTTATAAATTATTATTATTTTTGTCATATCTAACATTGTCCGACATCTCCCTTCACCCACTTACCTGTTGTCTTTGGATCTTTTTTTATCTCCACAGATTTGTCATTGTTTCTGCTACTGTTTTTGAAAAAGACAGGGAAAGTTTTCCTTTGCTTTGAATGCCTTGTTAATAGGTATTTGGATAGTTGTACATGCTTGATTTTATTTCTGATTCATTGATATACATTTTTTAACCTAAAAGATATTGTGACCTTCCTGAAATATTTTGAAGGTTAGAGTTCCCAAATCTATTAATGTACTAAATCATTTTATAGGCAATGAGGCTATATTGCCACCAAGTGGCCAATGACAACTGTAAGTATAGCTTGCATTATCTGAACTATCATAGAATCATATTAACAAAGGATCTCACCATTGGAGTGGACCTTATCTTCCAACCACTTAACCCTGATTCATTGGTTAAAGTGATCATATGCTGTTGTTTTGGGTGGTAAATTATTAGGTTATATATAACATATAGGCAAACATGCTTACTGTGATGGATTAGGTTGTGTCATCTAAAAAATGTGTTGGAATACTAACTCCTCTGCCTGTGGATACAAACTTGTTAGGAAATAGGGGTTGATTTTTAATGTTATTTATGTTGTGATTGCCTAGGTTTGATTCTAAATCTAATCACTTTTGAGCTATAAAAAGAGTAGGTTGACACAGCGATATGCACACATGAATGGTAAGAAATGCCAGCTGAGGCTGCTAGGGCTACCAGTGCAGGAGGAACTGATATGTCTAAGACCCTGATTTGGACTGTCAGCTTTCAGAACTATGAGAAAATAAATCGCAGTTCTTTAAAGACAAGTCGTGGTATTTTTTTATGTGTGTGTTACAGCAACACCAGGTAACTAAGACACTAAAGAAATGCAAACTCACAGACACTGTTCTAAAGGCCTCAACTGTTGTATCACAGCCTTGTAACTCACTGAAATGTTTGGTTTTTAATAATGCCCCCCAAGAGATGTTTCAAAATAACTTGATATCAAAAGTCATTGCAGCAAGCTACAATGTATCTTTTCATAAAAAGCGAAATGGTGACCTATGCCACTCTGTTTACAACCTATCACAGCAAAAGCTTACTTGCCTGCAAAATTTGCTGCTCAGTTGTTTTATTTACTCATTTTATAGTGAACTATCCACATCCTTTGCTGATCTTTGAATTTTTTCCCCCTCAGAAGAATGACCTTCAGAGCACAGCACTGGAGCTACAGATCAGGGAAAAGGATATGTCTGATCAGAACACACAGGAGCAAACAAAGAGGGAAGGAGAGAGAGTGGAGCACATTCCTGGCCCACCAAGCCTCGAGGATGATATTCCTGCTCAGAGCAGCCAAAGCACAGAGAGGAACGTAGGGGTGGCCCCATCATGGGACACGATGTCCCTCACTGACCCATAGTGCTACAGAGGATAACACCGGAGACACAGTGTGAGAATTATGCCCAATATCACCCCATCACACCAGGGCAAAACACTAAGGGTGTGCAACAGAGCAGCAAGGGGAGCAAAGCACTGAAGTCCCTGGAGAATACCAAAATTTGGGGCCAGAGCACCTCACCCCATCAGACTTGACTGGAAAGCACTCCTAAAAGTCAACAAACAGACCTGGAATTATTTATACACTTTTTTGGGTCATTGATTTGTTGTTTTTAATTTTATTTTGTTGCTTTGTTCTGTTCTGTCTTGTTTTTATGCTTATTATTGTCTCTGCATGTCTATCTATATAAGACATGTGAGATAAGCAATTTGAAGGAGAAAACAAGGACTGACAGTTCTGGGGGAGGCAGGAGAGAGGGAGAGGCAGGGGAGAGGAAGGGGTGTCAATCAACTTGGGAACAAGGGAACAGCAAGTGATCTAAAATCGATGGTGAGGAGGTTATAGGATGCCTCGTGGGGCTTGATCAAGGGCAATGTGGCGAAGAGGAATTACTGAAACCCAAGTAAAGACTGAACATGATAGTGGGCAAAGAGGAAAGTAAAAGGAAATATATGGAAGAACTAAGAAGCAAAGGGCACTTCTGGAGGTCTCAATACAGACATGTACATATCTAAATATATTTATATATCACGATAGGGAAATAGATCTGTGTATTTATATCTATATGTTAGAAACTAAAATAGCAGATGGACATTGGGTCTCTAGTCAAGTACTGCCTCAATGCGAGAACACTTTATTCTAAAAATCTGCCATTCTGTGATGCTCACCTTCCTGATATGATCACTGAAGACAAAATGGGTGCATAAGCAATTGTGCTAAAGAAAGCTGATGGTGTCTGGCATAAAAAGGGATAGTGTCTGGGGCCTTAAAGGCTTGAAGATAAACAAGTGGCCATCTAGCCAAGAAGCATCAAAGCCCACATGGAAGAAGCACACCAGCCCGTGTGACCACAAGGTGTCAAAGGAATCAGATATCAGGCATCAAAGACCCAGAACAAAAAAATCATATCAATGTGAATAAAGGGGAGTGAAGAAAGCCCATCTATAGACAATTGGACATCTCCTTACAGAAGGGTCACAAGAAAGTGGCAAGCCTGCTGGGTGCAGTATGGCACTGATGAAACATACAACTTTCCTCTACTTCTTTAAGGTCTCCCCACCCCACCATTATCATGATCCCAATTCTACCTTACAAATCCGGCTAGACCAGAGCATGTACATTTGTATAGATAAGAGCTGGAAACACAGAGAATACAGGACAGAGAAACCCCTCAGGACCAATAATGAGAATAACGATACCAGGAGGATAAGGGTAAGGTGGGGGGAGAAAGGAGGAATTGATGACACCGATCTATATATAACTCCCTCCCAGGGGAACAGACAACAGAAAAATGGGTGAAGGGAGACATTTGTCAGTGTAAGACATGTCAAAAATGATCAAGGGTTCATGGGAGAGGGAGGGGAGGGAGAAAATCAGCTGATACCAAGGACTCAAATAGAAAGAAAATGTTTTGAGAATGATGATGGCAACAAATGTAGAAATGTGCTTTGCATACCATGTATGTATGTATGGATTGTGTTAAGAGTTGTAAAAGCCCCCAATAAAATGATTTAAAAAAAGGAAACATTCACTAGTTCAACAATTTTTTTTTTTGGCATCATTGCTCTCTGGTGGTGGGAGTAGGAGGCCCAGCCCCACTGCTGGAATTGAACCTCCAACCCAGTGGGCCGCAGTCCCGCGCACAACCACTATGCCACCGGGGCTCAGCCTCAACAATTTTTACATGTGAAAAAAAAGCTATCCTGGCATGTTTTACTTTTTCTAGGTAGTTCAAGAAAACAATTTTTATATTTTATTTAATTTATAAATTGACTTTGAAAGAATTGACATCTTTTCAATGTGAGTGATACTGTTCATGAACATAAAATGCCTTTATCTTTGTTCAAGTCGTCTTTTGATCTTTGACAAGTGTCTTTGAGGTTTTCCTCATATTAATTTTGCATAATTTCTTACGTTCTTGTTCATTCCTTAGGTTTTTACTTTTGGGGTTTGCTTTTGTAAACAGGGCATTCCCTCTATTGTGCCTTGTAACTAATTACTGTCAGTGTATAGACAAGCTGTTGATTTCTGCATGTTAGTTTTATATACTGATAATTTTAGAATTTATTTGGCATGGTTAGTTTGATTCTCTGAGATGTTGCAGATATGCTATTTCATCATATATACAATACTGTCTTTAGGATTGAAGTGCACATTTATTTTATTATGCTAAGGAAATATCCCCTTTTATATAGTCACAATGAGTGTCTATCTTTGATGCGAGAGTCTGGGGTTCCTTACATAGGCAGGCTGATGATACACATGCCCACAGCCCAGTGTCGTTGCTGTTATTAGTTGACCTTCATTGATTTGACTCATGATGAGTCCCAGTGTTAAGAACAGAACTCCTCTGCATGATTTCCTTGGCTGTGCTCTTATAGGAAGCAGATTGATAGACTTTAATTCAGGGCATTGCTAAGGAGGCTTGAATTCCTAGGTGAATAACTTGGTGCAAAGCTGAGGACCTTTATCCCTAGGCTCTTGAGTGATTTTTAAAAATCAGGAATAGGTGATCAGCTTTATGAAGTATTTTCCAGCATGTTTAGAGACCCTGATATGCTTCTCCTACTTATATCTATGAATATAGTGGATTATATTAAGTGGTTTTCTAATAAGGAATCATCCTTGAATTCTTTTAGTACATCTCTTTTAGACATTGTGTATTGTTTTCTTAAGGTATCCTTTCATCCTATTTTCAAATGCTTTATATATATGTATATATTTATATTTGCATCAGCATATGTAAGTGTTCCTTGTCCTCCAATTTTCTTTGTATTATCTTTATCAGGTTTAGGATCAATATTATGTGTTGTTCACAAATGTGCTGTTGGGATTACTTGGCTTGGGTAAGATGGCAGAATTCCATTATGCAACTGAGTCTGGTGCTTTGTGTGGAGTTTTCCTTGAAAACCTTTTCTATTTTTGTGAGTCGGAAGGAGACTTTATAGACTGATTTCGGGCATATGGATTAATATCGGACTTATGACTTTGAACTGGACTGGGCTCAATGTCCTGTTCCTCTTGTATATAAACCTTTTCCCTATATCTATATGCAAGTCTATGAAATTTGTTCCTCTAGTCTACCTGGACTAACACATTATGGTACCTTAGGAGTGGGGTACTAGAGGAACAAATCATAAGATGGAAAGTAGATGCTTGTTTGACTTTTGCTTCATGGTACTGTTACTTCTTTGGTTAGTCAGAAGTCAGATATGTTCTTGCAGTTTACTGAGTTATTTTCTGGAAGCAGTATGGGAGATTGAAGTTTTGATTTTTTTTTTTGGATGCTATCTTTGGTTGTTCCCATATAAAATGAATACTGTTAATGTATATCTTGAGCTAAGGGGTAAAAACTGCCCAGAATGTCTCAGAACCTATCCTGCTAAAAGAGAATGGTTAAGAAGGTCAGGATGCCCGACCGAAAGCAGGGATTTGTTTTGATGCCTTCAGAGACCTAATTCAGTGTTTTTATGTAAATAGTAGTTTAGATAAGGACATAGATAAGCTTAATAAGAATTGACCTTGACTGTCTTAAGAATTAAGTTTGATTTCTGACTAAGCTGCTTATACTTATTTCTTATGCCTCTTATTATAAATATAAGGATGCATAGAAATGTTTATTGGTCAGTATGAAAAGAGTTTGCAAATCCAGTTACCTCAAGCCAAGCATTGACCTCTAGAGGGTTTAGGACTTAGGGTCAAAGACATCTCTGAAGAGATTAACCCCACCTTGTGCTTAGATGGGGCTAGGCCACACCTGGAAAGACTTCTCTGAAGAAAGTAGCCCCACCCAGTCTTTCGGAGTACTCAGGATACTTGTAGTCTGAGAGAAGGTCAGACTGACTGTTAAAGAAGGATAGAGTCTATTTCCTTGGAAAATCCTGACTAGTGATTATCTTCAGAAGGGAAGGAATCTGGAACCATGAAGATAACTCCTCTCTGGGTCTGATTGTTAAAGGAAACTAGTGGCAGGCTGACATGCTTGTTAGGGGACCACCCAGATTTACTGCTTGCCGGTGAAAGCAGGAGAAATGCGGCAATAAAGAGCTGGGTTGACTTTGGCCACTGACACCCGGGGACTTGGTTCACAGGAAATAGAGGAGACGAGAGCGGGTCTACTGGTCTGAAGTTCATGACCTAGCGTGAGAGAGCTAGGCATGTTGCGAATATGTGATAGGACCTTCCTCTAAAGGCTAACACACTGCTTTCCTTTGGTTATTTTGCGTAGTCTGGCCTTATCCTTCTTTGAGAAGATTAACAAGTGGTTTGTCAAAATCCAAGATTTTGGTTTATTAGCCACTTGTACTATTTTTCTATTCTCTACCTCATCTCATATCCTTTGTGGTAGTTGTTTATTTATTTTTATTTCCTCGCTTATTGAGTTGTAAGTTAAATCCACTTATTTTTATTGCTCTAAGTGTTTAAGACTATGAATTTTTCTGAGGTTATTTTTAGAAAGCTTCTCATGTGTACTGTGTCTTAAGTTTTATTAATTTTAAAACACTTTTTGGGTTATCTTAGTGAAGTTTACACAGCAGATTGGTTTCCCATTCAATAACTTATACACATTTTGTTTTGAGGTATTCGTCCATGTGATAATTCTCTCCCCCATTTCTCCTTGTGTTTATTGATTCAACTTCTACCTCCCCCTTTTTCCATGGCTCTTTTCAGTTTATTGCATGAAGGAGCTACACTAGTTTAAGTCAAAAGTGGGCCCCAAATGGTTATATCATACAAGAGTAAGACAAAGAGTATTGCTATACAACCACAGGACCTTTTATGAAGCAATAATATCAAAAGATGAAGTAACTGTTGCTTGATGTATCCTGCATCTAGGTCTATTAATTTTTTTGGTCTATACACTTCTGTAGGTGATGCTTCTGTCTCTAACCCTTCCCTGCAGAACTTGCTGATTTATACCATGTCAAAAATGGCAAGTTTTGCCTCTTTGAAGGACTCAAAATAATGCCTCATTCTAAATGTTCTAATTCATTCCATGAAATCATCTTCAACAACTTTGGTCTTGCTTGAAAGACTTGATGGAGATCAGAGCTCAGAGATGTCTGATCTTCCAACAATGTTTTTTTGGGACCCATCATGCCCAAAGTTGCCAGAGGCCCAGACATTTCACTGTAGTGAAAACCGCAGGACCCTGGGAGGTTGGAGACTCCAGGAATGAATGGCCAGTGAGAAATCTACAGTGGTCTTCTGCAATTGTTGACTTCAGTCCATTTTTTCCTTTATGGAGGTGGATGGTCTTGCCTTTTGGGGCTCATCTTTGGGGTCTTCCTGACTCTCCCTGAAATGCTAGATCTATTTAGAAACTGTTGTTTTTGATGGAGCAGCAGTTCCGGAAGCTTGTTGCAAAGCTTCCTTGATTTGGGGAGAGGTCCACTTGAGTTTTGTTAAGAATTTGATATTAGCCCTGACCTCAAAGTCAGTTTTTTCCATGGTATTAAAAAATATATATATTTTTAAAAAGTACCACCAGACTAAAACAAGTGGATCACTGTGGGGACTTATCTGTAGCCACTCACTGACTGCAGGCATGAATGTCTGGGCCAGAAATGGGATCTTTGCAGGGAAACCTTTCGACTCGCCCTATACTAGCTGTGAGGTTTTAAACTCGTGACAAGGGATGGAGAAAAAAATGTTCTGCTCATTGCAAGGAAACGCTCACTTAAGCCTCCATGAGCCACAAGCACTTAAAACCCATGCTGGTCGCCCTCAGCCAGTCCAATCTCTACAAGAAACCGGTCTATGTGCTTGCACTGGTTGTTCTAAGGCGTGCAGACCTCCTGGTACTAGCTGTTCTGTGTTTGGCTGAATGTTGAGCCATGAGGGTGAGATCAGTTCCAGGTCTGAAGGGCCATAGTCTCAAGGGTTCTGTCAGTCTCTGTCAAATCAGCAGGTCTGATTTTTTAGTTATTTATTTAAAGCCATACAACTACCGGTAGACTTAATTTTTGGTGGGATTATATGACGTTTGAATTTCAGATCATTAACTTTGTATTCAAAAGTAAATCTCTTATACTTGACAATAGTCCCACTACCTTTTCCACACCAGTGATTTATTGGTGAAACCAAAAGGTCATTTCTCCCATAAAATGTTCTGTACACTGGATTTTTCTCATGATGTTATTTAGCTTCTTTCTTTATAGTCCTTGCCTCCTGTGAGTTTCTATGTATGAATAGAGATAATCTAATCATATGTACCTAAGTATGTACATATGTATGATTAGATTCACATGTAATGTTTTAGCACTCAAGTTTCATGGAGATACTATAAAGAACAGCCAAAACATTAATGATCTGTACCACCTTAGTGATATAAATATTATTTCAATAAATATTGGATTTATATGAGTCAGTCTATTGTAAATTTTTTCATCGACTTTTTATCTACTTACTTTCAAAGACTAGAAACTTTTTCTGTTTTATAGGAGAATGTTTTTATACATGCATAGTTTTAAAAAATATACTTGAAATGTTTCAATCAATTGTAGATATTGCTCTCTTATTGTGGACCATCTTTTATGGGAGCTGTCCATCTTAGGCTTATGGGAGCTGTTTCAAGTTGATTCTTGTATCCTTTTTTTTTAAATTGAGGGGTATCACTGCCCTCTGGTGGTCGTGGGAGCTACCCAGTGCTTCTCCTGAGACCCGCCGCTGGGTTTGAACTGCCAAGCCCGCGGGCCGCAGTCTCGCACTCAACCACTTACGCCACCAGGGCTCAGCCCGATTCTTACATCCTTTTGTCACAACCACAGTAAACTTATATAACTTCTTTGCTTTTTTGGTAACAATATAATTAACAGGTAAATTTATTATGTAGGTTTCCTAACAGTCTTGAAATTAACCATTTTTTTCTAATGAACCCTGATTCCTTTTAGAGAGAAATGCTGTTTAGAACTGTAAATTGCTTTATGGTTAAAAAAAATCTTTGTAGCATTATGTATTGGTTCAGTTACCAGTGTTATACATTAGTGAGATTTTAAAAGCATCAATTATTTAGCTAATAATATTTGGGTTTGTCTTTTTTATAGCAGAACTAAAAATGGATTTGTAGCTATTTCAAAGAGCATTGTCTTATTTTGCTCATTATCTTTAGCCATATGATTTGTTTTTATTTACCACAGTATGATTAAGAAAGAGAACTGAGGCCCAAATATCAGGAGGTTGGAGACTCATCTTCAATCTGCAGGTTGTCAGAACTTAGGTGAGTCTTCAGGCCTCTCTTTTATGCTTCTGAATCCTCCTCTAGGCCTCATCTAGGAAAGCAGCAATGGCCCATCTCCGTGGATGGCTAAAGTTGTGTGCTGCTTATATACATCACCCACTCAGGAGGAAGCAGAGGCAGTCAAGAAAACTGTAAGGCCAGCCAGATAAGGTAGAAGCACTTGTGAAGGTCTGTCTTCCAGATGCAGACAGGGAGGGGAGTAGGGATTGAAGGCCTATTGCTCTTTCTTAGTTTCTCAGTCAAAAGTCAACCTGATGATGGTGGAGTGAGAAGGTATGAGAATTAGCACACGTTTGAAATGCAAGCCTTCATCTAGATCAAAATTTTAAAATAAATGGAAGTAAGTGCCCTAAAGCAATGGGACAGAGATTCAGTGAGCTATAATGAAGACAAGGACCGAAGGAAAGTAACATCGCTTGAAGATAGTTAATTCTGCTCAGGAGGGTCAATGAATTCGATATGTAACTATAATGACTGGGTATCAAATGCCTGTGTGTCAATATGAAAGCTAGAACTCTGTAATAAAAATTGAAGGCTTTTCATTACGTTTCTTATTTATTTTCTAGGAATTTCATTACTTTAAACCGGAGCTTCATGTTTCCACCCTCTCGCCTCAAGTTTTTCCTGTAATTCTGTTAAGTTCCACCAAGTGGCAGCAGATATCTTGGCCACAAAACTTAAAACCCCAAGCTCACTGTCGGGCCACAATAAAATGGAATTACACTTTTCTGCATAAAGCTGTAATTTTTCCATAAAATTCATAAATCAACAAATATTTGATAAAATGTTAAATAATTGAATATTATTTTTATAAAAACAGAAAGCAGTGTAAAAGATAAGTGGGTTTTTTTTTCTGGTTCATAAAAATATATTTCATCCTCCCTTTAGGGAAGATTATTTTTATTTATAGACTTGGTGTTTAATGCTACTGCCTCATTGCCTCTCGTGTTCTCTAATTGTCCCAACTAGCCGACAAAGCTTGACGGCTCCGGTCAGACTTGCTAGCTAGCACGTTTCTTCTGGCTGCTTGTTGTGGGTTTTTCAGTGCAGGAAATTTTTAGACCTGTCTTCTTTTACTTGTCCATGAATTTCCATTTCTTATTCTCAGCGCTTCACTTTTATTCCTTTAAATAGCAAAATCAAGAAATGAAAATCTCTGTATGATGTCTTGTTGACCCACTGAGATGAAAGTTCCCATTTCACCACTTAGGCTTGCTTCAGTGAGAGGGCAGTAATTTTCCACTGATTCATAGAGTGACATCACTTTTTCCCCATCAGTTTTCTAACTGGAAACTATTTTACATATGATGGTACTCATCTCCCCATATTCCGGCCACAAATTTGAGTTGTAAATAGTTTTAGAAAGAGAATTATATATAAAGAACATTTGTAAGAAAATACATAAAGTTTCTGAGTGGTAATTAAATGAGCACATTTGTAAAAAATTTTTAAAAAGTTAAAAAAGAAATCCCTTGTTTTTACCATGAAAATGTATAAAATGCTGAAAAATAGTTTAAGAAAGGTACCCATAGATCAGTAAAATGATTCAGTTCATATATACAACATATAAATACGATTGACTGATATAAATATATATAATGCATTGGGCATTGGGCATCGGGCAGCAAACCCCAAGTGAGTGATTCAAATCCATCGGGTGCTCTGAGTGAAAAGAGGATTGCAAAGATTCAGTCTCTGAAACCCTGTCAACCTGTGGGTAGCGAGCCCTTTGGGGGGGGGGGCGGTCAAACAACCTTTCAGAGGGATTGCCTAAGACCATCAGAAAACATGTATTTCTGATGGTCTTAAGAACTGTGTTAGTCTGGATAGACTAGAGGAACAAATGTCAGAGACACGCATATAGGTATAAGGAAAGGGTTTATATACAAAAGAAATGTGACACTAAGAAGGCATCCCAATCCAGTCCAGTGCAAAGCCATAAGTCCAATATTAACCCATATGCCAGAAATAAGTCTATAAAGTCTGCTTCCGACTCAGGAAGTCACAGGTCAGTAGGTGCAGAATTCTGGCCACAGGTCAGTAGGTGCAGAGTTCTGGCGCTGGCAGGGGTCTCCCCATGGCTCCTCACTTCCAGGGCTCAGGTCCATCAACAGCATGCCACTCCAGCTTCAGATGTCTGTCTTCATCAGGGCTAAGCCATGTGTTCTCTCCACCGGCTACTCCAGCCTCCCAGCCACCGCCATTCTGTGTTCCCTGTGGTTAATCATCTCTCTAACTTCCAACAACTGGGGAAGACAGCTTCTCATCTTCACGTGGGAAATATCGCGAGATTTCCCTGGAGTCTCAGGAGAAAGTCATGCCCACACAGAGGCTTCATCAGCTACTCAATGGCTTTCTCCAGATTGACAGGCCAGACTTCACCCCTACATTTCAATCATAAAATTAACATAAGCACCTGACTGCCACAGGAACTGAGACAGCACTCCTCTATTCATCTCCAGGCGAGTCAGCCTACATGCAGGCATGCCCATATAGGCGTACCTAGCTTGAAGACCGTTACTCATGCTTCAAGACAAAGTTTCATTTATTTGCCATTAGAAATAAATATTTCGCAATATAGAATGACATTGTTTTGATCACTATGCTTTAATGATGTTTAATTTGTAATGATGAAAATACATCCTGCATACCAGAGATATATATATATCTACATCTATATATATAATGATTATATATATAATACATACATACATATATATATATATATATAATGATTCACAACACTAGCAAAATATCAGTTATGGAGTAGCAACGAAAATAATTTGCTGGGTGGGGGCCACCACCACATGAGGAGTTGTATGAAGGGCCGCGGCACTCGGAAGAGCGAGAGCCACTGCTACAGGGGCTTCCTATGAGTTGGAATAAATATGGCAAAAGGATCAGGAAAAGACCAGGAAAGCTGTACCGAGAAATATCTTCCCTGACAACAATGTGCCTGCTCCATTTTCAAGGGCGATCCTGCAAGGACTTGGCTCAGAAACACTATGCCTTCCACCCTGAAGTCTGCCTCCTGCTCCTTCAGACTCTTTGTAAAAATAGTTTTATTGGCACGTATCACACAATTCCATAGTTAACTCATATGAAGAAGAGTTGTTCAATTGTCACCACAATCAATTTTAGAGCATGTTTTCTCTTTCCTGTACTTATTGTTATTAGATTCCCAATTCTTCCCCAATCTTTCCTACTAATCCAGATACTGTCTTTTTTTTTTTTAGGCATCACTGCCCTCTGCTGGGAGTGGGAGGCCCAGCCTTGCTCCTGGAGAGCGGTTGCTGGACTTGAACTGCCAAGCCAGTGAGCCACAGTCCTGCACTCAACTACTACGCCACCAGGGCCCAACCACTATTCCACCGGGGCTTAGCCCCTCCAGTCTTATTACATTTAACTATCGTGGGTTACATAAGTAGAGAAACAGACAAAAACAACCACAAACGAACAACAATGATAAAATAAAACATAGAGAACCCTTGATTGAAAAGAAAATAGAAAATATTTAAATAGAGAGCAAATTTAAAGTGGGTGAAGAGGTAGATCAAATGATAAGGGGTTAAATGCTAATCTAAATGCATCTTCAATAATTCGCTTTCCAAAGCACTCTGCATGATAGATAGCAAGGTTATTCACATCCCTATTCTATGGTCAGAGAAGGGTAATCCACATACATTTTCTCTTATCTCTCTCTTAATTGTGATGACTTTTAAGTAAGTCAAAAAGGATTTCAAATGAAAATATATTACATTTTAACTCTATCTGCCATAATTGACTTTATAATGCTCGTTGGCTGATAACAACAGGGATATGTTGTTGATTTAGTCAGAGGGGATGTGGTAGTTACATAATCTTGTAGAGGGGTGGAGTCTAGCCTGTCAATCAGGTCGAAGCTTGATGACTTCATTTGGAGGTACTAAGGAGATAAATGGTTCACTGGAGGCAGGACACTGCTTCCCTCCCTTTGAGACATTCCTGTTGAGAAGCTACACGGAGCTATGCTGATGGCAGCCAGAGTCTCGGAGCTGGAGGAGCTACGTAGAGACTCATGCCAGTGCTAAGATGCTTCCACCACCACAAGTTTTTCCAACCACTGGCCTGTGATCTTCCTGCACTTGGTGTCATTGTATGGCTGTGTGAGTACAAAGAGGAATTTATGGACTAGTATCTACATATGAAGTCATATTGGATATATGAATTTGGTCTGGAATTTATGAACTATTATCAACATATGGGGTAATATCGGACTTGATCCGGACTGGGATGTTTTCTCAATATACAATTGCTCTTTTATGTAAAACTCTCTCTTATGCACATACGAGTGTCTATGAATTTGTTTCTCTAGTCTACTGAGATTAACACAGGGGATTTACCAGAAGCGTAAGCCATATGTAGACCCTGTAAATGGATTATTGATTCCCACCGTCTTCAGACTTCTTTTAGTTCCTCAAACTCTAAGACCATTTCAAGAGAACATGATTTGAGTCCATCAAGGATAACCAAAACTGTCATTTTACTATGGTGTAGATGAGAGAATATAGGGTTCTTCAGGGAAGGTTAGAGAGATGGAAGTACTGGTTTCAGACATACATTGACCTAGATGGAGGACCTGTCAAGAAATAAGAGCTTCACATGTTGTTGTTTTTGTTTAAAGGCTTATATGGTTTTGTAGCAATATTTTGTGACACCTACACACTGTCACTATCATCTGCCCTTGCAATGCTGCACCGTAACTCTTGATGAGACGTGGCAAGTATGTCAGGGATCTGAGGTTGGACCTAATTTCTAGATGTCCAGGAGGTCATTACAAAGGGAACCAATAATCAATAGGAATAGTTCATTTCTATCATGTCCTTCCAATCAGAGTCTGATGAGACATTAGGACATGGAGTGTAGGTTTAAAAAAGTATATAAAGTAAGTAAACATTCTTCCAGAGCTCCAAATCATTCTGTCAGAGATGGGGGCTTCCATAGCCACCTTACTTGATATAGTAGATGAAGGATTCAAACGGGGTCCCCCCTGGACACCCCAATGCGCCTCTAGCTTTTGAAAACTGTTCCGGTGGATATAGATTCTTCCACACCCATCCTCCACCTGGCATGATGACTGAGGGATGCGTCAGAATCCAACTACTGCCAATTTCCCCCTGGCAGGTAGGTCCGTTTTAGTTGGCTATAAGCTTAGGGATCTCCTGCTGCTCATTGGCATCATAACTGAGAAGCTAGGGAAAAATACTCCCTGACCTATACCCCTGGCCCTCACGAACCACTTCACAGAGAGGAAAAGGAATCCAGACACTTTGTCACCTTGTCTAAGATTGTATGGCTTCGCCTCTGCTGGCATTCAGACAATTCATTAGGCTTCACACACTGGCTTGCTGCTTATCAGAAGAAGCCAGCTTCTGATACATACATCACAAGTTCAATAGGCACAGTTGTATACTGATAATTATTATTATAATAAAGTTACAGAGAGTATGAGAGAGAAATAATAAGAGTCAGACACATTTCACGGTAGCATGCTCACCTCGGCCAGTTGGGTGGTCCACGTGGAGAGAGAGCGAGTGGAGGAAGGGATTACATAAGGGAGAGGAGCCAAGAGTGTCCAGTGCTCAGGGGGCTCCAGAGAGGCTGGAGAGAGAAGGGAGGAGAGAGACCCTCCTTCTTATGTCCAATCCTTATTTACTCTTTGGAGCCATGCCAGGCCCCTAATTGCATGTAAGGACATACGTCACAGGAAAGGGTTGTGCTATATGCACACATTACAGGAGAGGGAGGTATGGGGTCTCATGTGACAAGACCAGACCTCAGACTCCTGGGTGTGGCTAAACAGATTACACTAGAGACATTAACAACAGCTTGTGAATCGGCCCGCAGGTTTCAATGGAAGGAAACCTTCATCCTAACAGCAGGGGAGTCAGCTCTATAGCGAGACACACAAAGGCCTCAGATAACTGGGAGCTTCAGGGAGAATATCTAACTTGACTTCTAACTAAATGCTGGCAAATAGATTGCTTCATATTTTGGAGTATATGATTGTGGAAAAGTCCCACAAAGTCTTTGTCCCACAGCTGCTGAAGTCCAAAGATGCCAGCAGGGGGGCTAGGACAAGGGACATTCTAGGCAGAGGGTAGTGCAGGTTACGCATTGGGGTGCAATGAAGAGGTCAGTGATTTGAGCCCCTCAGCCACTCCATAGGAGAAAGCTGTCGCAGTCTGTTTCTGTCCGAATTACAGCCTAAGAAACCTTGTAGAACAATTCTACTCTGTCCTATGGGGTTATTTCAGTTGGACTCAACTAGATGGGGGTGCATCTCTCAACCACTTAAAAGTAAGTGGTTGAGTAAGTAAGCAGACATTGTGACCCTTCGCCCCTGAACAGTTTAACATCCACTGAAATGGAAGACCTTTTCAGATGTAACCAAGATAATCAGTTTTGAATATAACCACTAGATTAGTTAACGCCTGATTTTTCCTTTCTGTTTCATTTAATTCTAAGAGCACAAGCTCATTTCTATTACCATGTGAAAGTTTTCAGAAGTTGAACTGTTGTGCACCCACAGAAGCTTTGGGGCTGGAGGATTTTTTTTTTTAAACGTTTTGGGAAGGTTTGCAACCACAGAATGGCCAAGTAGGAAAGCCCGTTCCCTGCTGACACATTAGATATCCGAGACCCAGAAAGGGTAAGTGTATCTGCTTCCCACCGCTGCCATTAGACATGACCACCTACTTCCTGCCTTGAAACAACCCTACTCCATTGCCCTGCAAGTCGTGGAGGCCAGAATCTGAAAGGAGTCCCACAGGGTTAAACGCACTAACTGACCTGGTCAAGACGGTGCTGTGAGTTAGTTACCCTCCAGCAGCCCTACGCCAAAAGTTTTGACATTTAAAATTCTCTTATTTAAAAAAAAATCATTTTATTGGGGACTCATACAATTCTTATCACGATCAATACATAAATCTATTGCATGCAGACCACATTTGTACATTTGTTGACATCAGTCATTCTCAAAATATTCTCTCCTTCTGCTTAGGCTCTTGGTATCAGCTTCCCATATTTCTTCTCCCTCCCCACTGTCCCTCCCTCATGAACCCTTAATCATTTACAAATTATCATTATTTTGTCATATCGTACACTGTCCGATGTGTCCCTCCACCCACTTCCCTGTTGCCCGTACCCCAGGGAGGAGGGCATGTGTAGATCCCTGCAATTGGTACCCCCTTTCTACTCCACCTTCTCTCCACCCTTGTGGTATCACCGCTCTCCCCACGGAAGGGATGCTGAAGGGATCATCTGTTCTGGATTCCTCATGCTTCCAGCTTCTATCTGGACCAGTGTGCATCCCCTGGTCTAGCTGGATTTGTAAGGCAGAATTAGTATCAAAATAGTGGGTGAGAGGAAGCATTTAAGAGCTAGAGAAAAATTGCATAAAATTATCGTAAGAGTCCTTTTCATACACTGCACTTTCTTATGTTTACTTGATTGACACTGGAATTCAGTAAAAGGTGATCCTATGTTGAACCGCAATCGATAAAGTTTAATAAAAGAGGCATGCAAAGACGTTCATTGCAAAATTGTCTCCTTCTCTTCTGCTACATCTCCATGTGGTTCTCAGGAGGGTGCCCAATCGATCCCGCATTGTGTGTGTCAGAATCGGCTTTTGTTTTTGTTTTGCTAGTCCATAGTTTTCTTTGTTTGGGTAAGAATGTCGTTTGCATCGATTAAAACTAGACAACCATTACAAACGAACGAACACACAGAGAGACCAACAAACAAAAGAACACAACCCAAGCCCAAAGCCACTGTTGATCTTGATTCTTAGAGACCTGTCTGAAAAAGCCAAACTCGCTGCCAGTCCAACTGCCAGCTACCCTATGCTACAGAGTAGAACCGCCCTTTGGGGTTTGAGAGGCTGTACATCTTTATGGACGTGGAAAGCCTCATCTGCTTCCCATGGCTCACGGATGGGTCGGCACCACTGACCTTGCAGGTGGCGGTCCAATGTGACCTGGTATGCTCCAGGGCTCCCCCTAGCCACCCCACGGAGAATCCCAAATGGCTCCAGCCTCAAGGTCCACTCCAACGCTACATCCATCATACAATCTAGTTGTCTTGTTCTGTCACCTCGAGGTGCAGTAAAATGGCCCGTAATAATGCAGATGGGTTCACATGCACTTCTTTCTGGGTTATCTACTCCAATCATATCTGAGATGAATCCCACCATTGCTGTCCAGACCCCCGTCATGCCAGGATGCTAACACTACTAAATGGTGAGCCACTGCAATGGGCTTGGCCCCATGTAACATTCACAGGGCACAGATTAGCAGTTGTATCCCTGCTAATACTTACATGGGAATTTTTATTTCTGGTGTAAATAAAGCCTTTCTGAAATTTAAAATAAATCAGAAGCATCAATGCCTCATTAACTGCAATAAGTCTTGCCCCCCTCATATTCAAGTTTTTCAGTAGTGGCAAATGCAAACTTGTGTTAGTACAGGTAGATGAGAGGAACAAATTTCATAGACAGGCATATAGATATAAGGAAAGGGTTTATATACAAAAGGAATGTGACACTAAGAAGGCATCCCAGTCCAGTCCAGTACAAAGTCATAAATCCGATATTAACCCATATGCCCGAAATCAGTCTACAAAGTCTCCTTCTGATTCACGAAGTCACAGGTCAGTGGGTGCAGAATTCTGGGGCTGGCAGGGGTCTCCCCGTGGCTCCTCGCTTCCAGGGCTCCGTGTCCATCAACAGCATGCCGCTCCAGCTTCAGAGGTCTGTCTTCATCAGGGAAAAGCCACGTGGTCTCTCCGCCAGCTGCTCCAGCTTCTCAGACGCTGCCATCTTGTCTTTTCTGTGACTCGTCGCCTCTCAGACTAACTCCCAACAACTGGGGAGAAAGCTTCTCATCTTCACGGGGAAATATCGCGAGATTTCCCAGAAGTCTCAGGAGAAAGCCATGCCCATAGAGGCTTCATTGGCTACTCCATGGCTATCTCCAGATGAACAGGCTAGACTCCACCCCTACATTTTGATCATAAAATTAAAACAAGCACATGACTGCCCCAAAACTGTTGGGTGCTATTGATCCAATAGGGGTCCTATAACTTCCTGGGAAAGAAAAATCATGAGTTTTTTTTGGGGGGGGGGGCATCACTGCTCTCCGGTGGTGGGAGTAGGAGGCCCAGCCCCACTGCTATAATTGAACCTCCGTCCCAGTGGGCCGCAGTCCTGCGCAACAACCACTACGCCACCGGGGCTCAGCCCCATCATGAGGTTTTTGTTATTAAAAGTGAAACCTTTTAATTAGTTAGCTTAGGGAATGGGGCAAGACCAGAAAGAAGAAGCTAGAGAGTCTTGAGGAAGCAATAGGAGTGAAGCCAAGCACAGCTAGAGTTTGACTCTATGTACCAGAAGGCGCAGGAAACTCTGAAATTCCCATTCTTGGGCGCTCTGATCATACAGCGTGCTCTTTACATCAATACAATCATTATGGGAACGCCATAACCTCCACCAGAGGGGAAGGTCTAGTTTGGGAGGGGGTATGTAGCAGATAAGGAAGTGAACTTTAGGATGAGCTTGGATTGCAAACAGCTGTGACCACGCAAACCTGCGAGCGCAAGGACGTCTTCCGTCTCACACCCCCAGTGACTGTGAGTCGGAGGAAGTAGCCCGAGTGTGACACCGTGCGTCATTCGTTCTACCCAGTGGTGAGTGACACTTGGGGAAGAACCCCATAGAAGTGGACATTTAGAGCTTCTTCTTCTTCGTCTTCTTAGAAAAATGTCCAAGGGGGTCACCCATAGGGACGGAGAGGGCAGCCTGACAACATGTTTGAAGACATATTCAGGAAAACTTCTTGTGTGTGTGTGTGTGTGTGTGTGTGTGTGTGTGTGTGTGGTACTTTTTAAGCTTCCAACTGATTAAATTAAGCAGGTCCCCATAATGAAGGGACATCTGCCTTATTAAAAGTATGTCACCTTACTAGGTAACCTTCAAGAAAGAAGTCTTTTGCAATACAGGGGGTCTCCAAAGAATGCACGAGAGACTCCTTAATCAAAAGTATCTGCTAACAAAATCCACAT
>PVJH01013878.1:0-58693 GCA_004026705.1 Nesogale talazaci
GGGTTAGCCTGGGCTCTGCCCAGGGCAGACTCAGGCCACAGTGCAGACTGGATGGTGGCAAAATGCTCTGTAGACTGGCCCAACAGCTCACTGCCTATTCTTACTGCCCTGCCTTGGGGTATCACTGTCAGAGAAACGTTTTTTGGAATTTGAGCTTGCTCTGCTAGCTGTTGAAGAGCGTCAGCCCAGCCTAATTGGGGAACTTGCTTTGTAAAACGATTGCTCTCAGGAAGAGAGGAGAGATCCCATGTGGCAGGTGGTTTTGTTTATGGTCAGGCCCTGTGGGGCTCAGCTTTCTTTCTGGAGAATCTGAGTGAAGGACAGGAAGAGTAGATGCACTTTGGAACTCGTCCCCAAACACCCAAGATAGAGACGACCAGGTTGTGAGCTGGAGCAGTGGGGAGTGTGTGTGAGCCTCAGGCGAGCAGTGGTCCCTGGCCCCTGGTCCTACACACACTGTGATGTGTGCCCTGCTGCAAAACCAGGGGAACCTGTTGGATGGGATTCGTGTCAGAGATTATGTTTCAGCCCAGGTTGATTGCCAGTTAATGCAAGAGAGTGTGAACTTTTCCACAGAGTGGCAGAGTGCTCTCCGAATCCGGGGCCCTGGGGAGACCCAGCATTTCTGGCCATCCTGCATGCTTCTGCCCACAGCAATGGCCTCCCGAAAGCTGTTCTAGGTGAGGCAGGAATGGAAGGGCAGGAGATTCTTAGTCCATTGTACACTGCTTTCTTTGCTTGACCGAAACACAGATGTGTCTTGGAAGAGAATCTGATTTTTTTTAATTAAAGGAACTTAAAGCAGCTTCCCTTATGATCTTGCAGATTCTGTAGTTTAGGTCAATTCTGTGCTCAGAGTCTCACGCAGCCAGAATCCTGCTGTTAACTCGGATCTTCTTCCAAGGTCTTTTGGATTGTTGCCAGTAAGAAGGTTGTTTTTTGTTTTTTAAGATTGTAAGATGTTGTGGGGTGAGAGGAGTCCATGTCCTTTTCTCTTTTTAACAAATATTTTATTGAGAAGATACAGGAAGTCAGCCCTGTAGAACATAGCGACTTGATTATGTTCGTTGCATTCTTTACATTCTTGATCACCTTCCTAAGGCTGCAACCCTTTCATATAGTGTCATTCTTACTCTCCTCCACACGGTCCCCTTCCTATCAGCAGAAGCTCACTGACCTCCTGGGTTTCCTCTATCATCTTTGTCATCCCTGTTGTGAATCGGATCCCATACAGATAGCTTGTTTAAAAGCACAATGTTTGCTCATAGTGGACACTTTTGACCAGTTAAGTTAAATTCTTGTTTGGAGTTAAGACTTCAGGGGAAGTTTTTGGTTTAAAGACAATCTCAAGATATTAGTTTCAGGGGTTGATCCCACCTCCCTGGTCTCAGAAAGTCTACAGGTCATGAGAATTTGAAATTCTGTTCTGCATCTTACACACACACCCCTTTTGATCAAGATTTTACTATGGAACATTTGATCAAAATGTTCAGTAACAGTGGCTGGCAGGCAACATACCTAGTTCTGGTTTCAAGCTCATGGGAAGAGTCACATACTCCATTTCCTCCTCCTACTTATCCTTCTTTCTCTCTTGCTTCAGAAGACGCTGCTCTTTTGGTGACTGTGGCCTGAGGTTTTCAGTTCAGGACCATGTGGCCCCCTCCAGGGCCCATCATGCCTCTAATCCCTCTGACTTCTTTCTCTGACCGCCAGACCAGTGGTTCTCAACATTCCTAATGCTGCACCCCTTTCATATAGGTCCTTATGTTGTGGTAATGCCCAACCATAAAATTACTTTTCGTTGCTACTTCATAATTGTACTTTCGCTACTGTCATAAATCAGGCAACCCGTGTGAAAAGTCGTTCACCTTCCAAAGGGGTCATGACTAAAGTGACCAGACATCTCCTGCTTTCAACAACTTAACAACGTCTCGTGGCATTTTAAAATTAAAATAAATATATTACAATACTATTTTTGCATTCTATGAAATTTTTGTTGTTCTATATAGACCAAATTTTTAATAAAGAATGCCCCCCTCCCCTCCCGGTCAATGGTGTCCTGCTTAAAATCTGGTCACTTTAGTCATGACCCCTTTGGGAGGTGAACGACTGCTCTGAACCCAATTGTTCAATCATATTAAGAGTTGTGCAATTAAAAAAAAAAAGAGTTGTGCAATCATCACCACCATGAATTTCATGGGACACCAGTTTAATTTCCTTTCCTCTATCATATTTATACTTCTCAGCAGTATGGTGCTATAAACAGGACCTCACCTAGCATATGAAACAATGTATACAATTGCAGGGGTCTTGAACCACTTGAAAGAAACCTTTACTCATACTCCAAGTTACGACATGAGTCCTGCCATGCTCAGCGTGCTCCTCAGAATGATGCTCGCCCAGGCCCAAGAATGTGTGTTTGAGAAGATCAGCCTTCCTGGAATCCAGAATGAGTTCTTCATGCTGGTGAAAGTGGCACAAGAGGCTGCCAAGGTGAGCACTTCCTGGCTCTGGAGGCTTCTCGAGGGCCATCTTGGACTGACCTACCAGCGGCAGTGGGTCCTCCCGGGGCAGCCTCTCTCCATGACCTGGGTGGCGTGCCTGCCTCTGCCGGAGTAGCTGGTTTGTGTTCCCGTGACCAGTGCTGGTGTTCCGCTGTGGATCTCTGATTCCATCCGCAGTTCTCTCTAACTGCCAGCATAATGAGCTAGCCAGTCCCCAGTCCGCTCTGCACCAACAGCACTCAGGGGTGCTTGGAGCTGCTCCCAGATTCTGGGGCAGCCTCTGGCAGGGGCTGAAAGGGCTCTTATTCTCCAGTCCCTGGAGCTCTCTGAACCTGGGCCAGGCTCCTCCTTCACATCATCCCGTCTCTTGCCTCTTTCAGGTGGGGGAGGTCTACCAGCAGCTGCACACTGCCATGAGCCAGGAGCCGGTGAAGGAGAATGTACCCTACTCCTGGGCTAGCTTGGCCAGCGTGAAGGCCAACCACTACACAGCCCTGGCCCACTACTTCGCAGCCACCCTGCTCATTGACCACGAGTGTAAGAACTGGGCCGCGGGGCTTTCTGAGCCCAGCGAGAACTGCTGGCCTGCCCTGGAGGAGCGGCTCCCACTCTGAGGGCAGAGGGTGGGCTTGCACACACTGACCAGGGTCAGCTTGCTGGTGGTGCCACCGTGGGATCCCTGTGTGGCAGAGCAGAGCTGTGCCTCACTGGCCACTGGGTTTTCAACAGCTGGTCTTTTGGAAGTGCCTAGCCTTGTCTGTTTTAAATGCCGCTGGCTTCCAAAAAGCCACTGCCATTGAGTCATTCTGACTTACCACCACCCTGCACAGGGTTTCCAAGGTTGTACATCTTTATGGGAGCCGACTGTCCCTTCTTTCTCCTGAAGACTGACACTCAGCGACAGCACCACCAGGGCTGATCAAGGTTATATGACGGATATGTTAAGCATTGGGTGGTTAACTATAACGTCAGCAGTTCTAAACCACCAACTTCTCTGTAGGAGAAAGATGAGGTTTTCTGCTTTCTTTCTTTGCATCACTGCCAAAGTTTTCTGCTTTCATAAAAAATTATACAGGGCTGAGTCCCGGTGGTGTAAGTGGTTGAATGCGGGACTGCAGCCCGCAGGCTTGGCGGTTCAAATCCAGTGGCGGCTCTCAGGAGCAGCGCTGGGTAGCTCCCATGACCACCAGAGGGCAGTGATGGCCCCCTCCCAAAAAAGTTATACAGTTGGGCTGATCCCCAGTGATATAGGGGTTGAGTACAGGACTGCAGTCCACTGGCTTGGCGGTTCAAATCCAGCAGCAGCTCTCCAGGAGCAAGGCTGGGCCTCCCATTCCCACCTGAGGGCAGTGATGCCTTCCCCCCCCCCAAAAAAAAAAAAAGTTATACAGTCGTGGGGGGTTGGTAAGAGACAGAATCAAGAATAATTTAGATAGAACAACTAGAATGGAAATATTGGGAATGTTGATGCAATATGGGAACTGTAACCAATGTTACTGAACAGTAACTCTAGAAATTGTATGGTGGAAACCTAATTTGCTGTTTAAACTTATACCAGCTTCAATAAAATATGTTTTTCAAAATAGAGGTGAGTGGGCAAAGTTGCAGTCTTAGAAGCCCACATGGGCAGGCCTGCTATGAGTTGGCATCGACTCGGTGGCAGTGAGTGAGTGGGACAGGGGGCAGCGTTCATTCTGCCTGGGGTAGCATTGCCCACTCTGTGTTGTGAGCCGATTCTGACTCACAGCAACCCCCAGGGCCGGGAATAACTGTTCTTTGAGTTTCCAAGACTAACTTTTTACAAGAGCCTCGAGGAAGTCTGGCTCTCCAAGGAGCAGCTGGTGATCTCAAACTGCTGGGTTTATGGCTAACGTCCAACGTGTTGCTCACTGTACTGCTCAGATTCCCGGATGTAGCGTAGCGGGGACCACTGATGTGGAACTTAGCGCAGCCCCAGTGGAACTGTGGGCTGAGCAGTGAGCTACTCACCACCAAGTCAGTGGTTCAAACCTCCCAGACAAACCTCCCAGACACTTCGTCGGAGACAGGGAAAGCTGTCTGCTCCCATAAAGAGTGACCGTCTCGGAAACACACAGGGCCGTTCTGCTCGGACCCCAGGGCCACCTCCATGGCAGTGGGTTTGGTGGCTTTAGAACAGACCAGCATTAGGGTGAGAAGTGAGGTGCTTGCCTCAGGCAGTTTATGATGGAGGTGAAATGTAGAATAACATCCATCTTTGTTGTAGAACCCTCGCCCACTTCCTCGCCCCACACAGAAGCCTTTAAGCTTTAACCCTTTAAGCAGACACCCCCATTCCTCTCTCCATCTGGAGATGAGACAGGCAAACAAAAGCCAGGTGCCCTGGTACTTGCTGCAGAGGCACAAAACCAGGCGGCCTTTGACTCTGCCTGCTTTGTGGTCTGCGACGTGATAGTGGAGTTGGGTGTTGAGCCCCTAGCAGGGATTTTCTGCTTGAGAGCAGAGGAAACTGTCCGAGCACAGGGCCTTGATGAGGCTGCAGAGTGAGATGCATGGTGGGGAGGGTGGAGGGAAGCTGAGCTGTTACTGGGAAGGAGGTGACCAGCAGCTTTCAAGCAGAGCAGGAACAGGGTAAGGTCTTCGCTGGAAGGCTGCATCAGGTGGAGCCCTGGGAGAAAGGTAGCGAGCAGGGACATTGGTCCAACTCTGAGAGCACTAGAGTGTCCCAATCCTGAGAGTGGAGCCCCTGGGACCAGAGGCTTGTGGGCTGCAGTGAACAGACTCATTTTTCTAAATGCTTTGTAAAGCTGTCACTTGAGCCCAGGTGCCATCTCCAGGGCCTCACTGGTGGCTTTTGTTGCAGTGAAGCCCGGTGCAGATGTGGACCACCAGGAGAAGTGCCTGTCCCAACTCTACAACCAGATGCCCGAGGGACTGAGCCCCTTGGCCACTCTGAAAAATGGACACCAGCGCAGACAACTGGGTATGTGCCCACGTGCTACCTGGGCCGGGGCTGGCTCTCCAAAGAGTGGACCAGTGAGGGTGTGCATGCCCTGAAGATGGCTGGGTCAATGAGGTTGCTCTGCATTGCGCACCTTGGAGCTCATCATTCTCCGGCTTCCAAGGCTTCCAGAGCTGTGTCCTGGATTCCTCAAGGGCCCGGGAATCCCCTGGTCACCCCTGGATGACCTCCCAACGCCTTAATGGGCTGCAGAATACCCTCAGAAGGACACATTTCTTCTTTTCTTATCGACAGCTTTATCATCACCAGTTATGAATGATCTACTTTGTCTTTGCCATGTCTCAATGTAGATAACTTCCTATAACAAAACCAGAATCCCTCGGCCATCCTCCCCTCTATTCCCTTTCCCTTCTTCCCATCCCTGCAGTTCCAACTTTATCCTTAAGGAGCTTAGGTCAGAAGCCCTGGTGTTACCCTCTTTGTCTCACCTCCATTTGAGGCTTACAATGCAAATCCGACCACTCTGAACCCACCCCCCTCACATAACCAACAGTGGCTAACATAAGCACAGGGTTCTGGGGTCTGTTTAGCATTTCAGGGAACAGAGGCACTGCAGGGCATGCAGCTTGCCCACCTTTTGCAGTGGTTTCAGGGCTAGTCACCCTTCATGAGCTCTCTCTCTTCCTGCCTGGTCATTTCACAAGAGCCATATCCTATCAGCTCTCTACTCAAACTCTAATGGGCTTCGATGTCATCCACGGGGGAGAGTCTCCACACTGTACCTGGCAGGTTAGGCCTAACATGCCCCAACTCCCTTCTGCCCTTTTTCCCTGTCCTTCTCTCCTGCTATTTCTCCTCCCAGCCACACCTAGTCCTTTGTATGTGAACACCTGCTGCCATAAAGCTGCCTGCTCAGAAACGCTACCTGGTCACCCACTGGAGACTAACCACCCCCATCTCCTGTCTTCTGCCACATCTGCCTCCTAAGCTTGATTTTCCTCTGTCACCTCACTGCCACAAAGCCCCCTGCACAGCTGGTTGCTTGTTACTGATCTATTTCCACCTGTTGGCATAAAAATTCCACAAGCAGAGGACTTTGAGAAAAGTAACCCACCACTTTATATTTCATTAGTTTACTTTGTAATAAGTTTGAAGCATAGCTTGAATTCTAGATTGAATGGCCTCAGCAGGGAAGTTGCCAGGAAGTCTGACTTAGGCCGCTGTGTCTATGGGCATAAGCACCCCTCCCCCGCCCACCTCCTCTGGTTCCGTGAAGTTCCGCCACCAGCATCCACTGTGCTGTTCTTTGCTTGTTTACAGAAGCACAGCTCCTGCCTAACCAGGGTTCTGTTTGTCTCCAGCCTGAGCATAGCCAGGTGCTCCCCCTGGTTCTGGAGGTCCGTGTGTAGCTAGCAGAGATGACCTTGAGCCCCCCCAAACTTCCCTGTGTAGAAGTCCTGTCCCCAGCAGGACTCTACAGGCTCCAAGGAAGGAAAAGGGGCTAGAGCCTGTCCCTTACTGTTCTTTTCCTGCCCTGAATCTTGGGCGAATCCTGGTTGATTGAATGAGTGAAAACCTTCACTGACCCGAGTGAGTCCAGAGTACATTCACCAGACAGAGGAGGTCCACCACCTGGGTGAACCCTTGTGCATTAGCTGTTCTTAGTCATCTTGGTGTTGGCAGTGATAGTGTCCTCTCCCCTGGCAGGAAAGTCGCACTTGCGCCAGGCCCTGGAGCATCACGAGGAGTCTGTGCGGGGGGCCAGCCTGTGCATGAAGCTGCGCAACATCGAGGTGCTCCAGGAGGTGCTCTCGGCAGCCCACCAGCGTTCACAGCTCAAGTACTCCCAGCACCAAGAGGAAGAGGACTTGTTGAACCTGATCGTTGCTCCGTACATTGTTTGTGAGTGACGGACGAGGTGGCCTGCCCGATGCAGGGACACCCGTGCCCTGCTCTGAGTGGCCCATGTGGGAGGCCGTACCCCCTGAGCAGACCCAGCTCAAGTTTGCTCATCCTGCAGGCGCTGGCCATGGCGGCTGTAGAAGGCAGTGAGCTGGGCGCCATGCTAGCTCTGGAGTCTTCCTCTCCTGAACCCCAAACACGGGATTGGAGGTCTTTGTCTGCACAGTCCCCTTGTCAGCATCTTGTGTCCTGGACACACCACCATCTTGGTTCTGGGGCACCTGCGGGCCTGAGCTCTCCCTTGGCATGCCTGTGCTGCCCGTTTTAATTGCTCTTTCCCAGCCATTCCTGCTGGCACTCTCTAGGATCTCTTCGGCAAACATTTCCCTAAAAGCCCTCTGGGCCATGTCGGCCACAGCCTCCTGAGGAGTCACCATTAGCCAAGCTGTCTCGTTAGGCTCCACACCCACCCATGATTCCAGCTGCCTTTCTGTCTTGTCTGTCTGTCTGGCTCAAGAGGAACGACAAGCAACTAGGAGAAATGATGGTGCCCTCTTCCCTCCCAAGAGAGGACAGTTGCCCCAAGCTCAAGGGGAACTTTCAGTTGCACAGTATTGATGCTTTCCCTTTAATTTTCTCTTCTAGCTAAAACTGAGCAGGATGTAGAAGTTATCCTGCCCCAGTTCTCCAAGGTGACAGTAACAGACTTCTTCCAGAAGCTGGTATGTTAAATAAACCCTTCACAATGTGATTTCATAATGGCCTAGCCCAGGGGTTGACAAACCTCTGTTCCTCACAATTCACAAATTATACAAGAGCCATAAATATATTTTTACCAAAATATGAAATCCCCATGATCTCAATAATATCCTTTAAAATGTTTCAAATTTACTTTGAGTCACACACATATACCAAAAGGGCTGTATGTGACTCGAGAGCTGCTGTTAGCTGACACTTGCCTGAACCCACACCCAGTGCTGCTGAACCAGTCCTGATTCATAGACCCCCTTTAGATTAGCACTTCTCAACCTTCCTAATGCTGCGACCCTTTCATAGAGTTCCTCATGTGGTGGTGACACCCCCAACCATAAAATTACTTTCATTACTACTTTATAACTGTAATTTTACTTCTGTAATGAATCAGGTGACCCCTGTGAAAGGGTCATTTGACCCGCAAAGGGATCGTGACCCACAGGTTGAGAGCTGTTGCCTTAGAGCATTTCCAAGCCTATGAATTGATAAGAGAGCAGACAGCCTCATTTCTCTTGCACGGAGTGGTTAGTAGGTTTGAGCCACCAACTTATTGTTTAGCAATCCAACGCTTAAACCCACGGAGCTCATCATGACCAGAAGAGGCAGCTTCTGAATCCTGCCAGTGTTCTTGTGTGAATGCTGAAGCACCGTCTTATCCTGGGTGGTGCCTGGGTCTCTGGGCAAGATCAGGAGAGATCAAGGACAACAGGCAACTCTTTGAGTCAACCTTCCAAACCTGACAGCTAACACACGCTCTGTTCCCAAGGGCCCGCTGACCGTGTTTTCGGCTAACAAGAGATGGACACCGCCTCGAAGCATATACTTCCTCACAGAAGAAGGGGACTTGGGGTTCACCTTGAGAGGAAATGCTCCAGTGCAAGTTCACTTCCTGGACCCTTATTGCTCCGCAGCTGTAAGTGTGCACCAGCTGAGATTCCTGTCAAAACTCACGGGCCTCTGCGGGGAGTCCAGAGTGCGGCCCAACCAGATTGGGGTGTCTGAGTGTGTGTGGGAAAGAGGACTAGATGGGGAGGGAACCTGGCAGCCCTACTCAAAGGCAAGCTGGAAGGACCAGGCGTGCAGAGGCATGGCCATGGGAAACAGGGGGTGGGGCCAGGGATGGCGTGTTGAGGGGATTACAATGGATGGAATAAAACAATATTCATATGAATTGTGGGATGTTCTACAGCAAACCTTTACCCAGTTCACAATTAAGAAAAGCATACCACATAGTGGGGTTTTCTGTGAACCTTTGAATGTTCTGAGTGAGGGCATTCTTGAAGCACGTTGGTTTCACACTCCTGTTATGTGAAGGCCTCATCGAGACTGTGCCCCTGGAGCAGCTTTTTAGTGTCTGCCTTCTGGAAAGAAGCATTTGCAACATCTATTTTGCCAGAGGGCCTTGGAGCTGACTGACTGGGGAGGTGTATGAACAAAGCGTTGACCATTATTTAAATGCTGCCTGTTTAGGTGGAAGGAGCCAAGGAAGGAGATTATATTGTTTCTATTCAAGATGTGGATTGCAAGTGGCTGACAGTGAGTGAGGTTATGAAACTGCTTAAGCGCTTTGGCGAGGACCGCATCGAGATGAAGGTCGTGAGTGCCCTGGACTCCACAGCCTCCATGGTGAGTGCTTCTGGACGCCCCTGGCACCCAGTAGCGATGTGGAGGGCTGTCCGCCGCAGGTCTCTGCTTCTGCCACATGCCACAGTCTGTCACATGCCTCCTGTGCTTGTAAACCTGGAGATATGCTTAACAGGGGCAGCGTTGCTGTTCATTGCCTGGCCATGTCTCAGTCTCATGGTCACTCTGTGCACATGGACGTGGAAACATGGCCCATACCCTTACCATCGCCATCCCCCTGAGCCGTTGTGGGTTGGACTATTGTAATCCGGGCTCTCAGGGCCGGTTGTCAGAGGTACACCACCAGACCTGTCTTTCTACACACGTGACACGCAGGCCTCCACACACACATGGATGGCTGCTGCGTGTGGGTGCTCTCACCAGGAAACGTACAGGGGCCTGCTCAAGGCATGGGGCCACGGTGAGCATTTTGAGGGAAGAAGTCGGCGTGGTAAATATGTAGTTTGGGATGTGGGCCTGGGGGACCCGAGGGCGGGTGTCACTTTGCCAGGTGAGTTTAGGAGGAAAGAACTGGAGGCTGTAAGGGAGTGGGTTAGCGATGCACAGGGCTGAGGAGGGCGATGTTGGCACAACTTGATGGTCCACAGTCCACCTCCAGGATGACTTTGCTTTTAGTGGACTGCCCCATGTAGCGTGTTGAAATTTGCGGTCAGATAGGTTATGGGCTGGGCTGTAGTCCATATGGTCAGCAGTACAAAAGGTCCAGCAGCTCCAAGGGAGAAAGACGGGGATTTCGACTTCGGTACATAGCTACGGTGGTCACTGTGAGTCAACACTGACTCGCAGCAGTGAACTGGAATGAAAGAGACAAGACCGACATCCTCATCCCGAGGAGACAAACTAAAGTGGGGTCTTTTATTGTGATGTGCCCTTCATGAAAGAAAGGGGCAAGTTGACCCTTCAAATCCACCCACTAGCTGCTCTGCAGAAAACCTGGCAATCTTCTCCCAGAAGGATTACAGCCAAGGAAAGCCCCATGAGGTAGTTCTGTTTCATAGGATCACTGACTCCGCATCACCTTGATAGCACCCTACCCCCACCTCCTTGATTGTTGCGGAATCCCAGTTCTTCTTAAGATTTACAGTATGAATCACATGACCCAGCCACTTTCGCGAAAGCATTCTCATACTAACACAGTCTGGCTGTGGTGCCTGAACATAGAGTCTTAGTGAACATTGACTGAGACAACCTCAATGCTAGGCAAAGAAGCAGGTCATCATCCACATGCCAGTGTTTATGAAACAAGTGTTCTCAGATTTCTTGTTAGAGCCCTACATGGTCCTTTAGGGGTTCACTGTGCGATCTCTTAAAGAGAATGAGGTTGATCTATGCCTGTTGGGAGG
The DNA here is from genome assembly GCA_004026705.1 of Nesogale talazaci. NCBI lineage: Eukaryota > Metazoa > Chordata > Mammalia > Afrosoricida > Tenrecidae > Nesogale > Nesogale talazaci. The sequence continues at coordinate 11,088 of PVJH01013878.1, forward strand.
GTCGGAAGCCCAGGGCATGGGGAATAAGGAAATCAAAGTGCAGAGAAATACATGTAGAATGTTAAAAAAAAAAAAATTATTGGCATACAAGGTGGTCCTCCCCCAAAACAGAAAAAAGCTCTGCTGGGCAGAACCTTTGTAGTACCAATTTCCCCACTAGGCAAGCATCAAGCAACTCACTCTGAGTTCACGTACTCTGGTGTCACCTAGGAAAGTTCTCTCGTCATGGTGAATTTTTTCATAGAAGCAGTTTCACTTGAACCTCCTTTTTTGTGGTGGTCCATTTAAGAGAAGAGAGTGTGGCTGTGAGATTTTGTTTGCTGCTCAGGAAAAATGCCAAAATAACTGCTATGATGTTGAACACAGCTTACAAGGACAGCACTATGGGAAAACTCAAATGTACGAGTGGTTTCTTGTTTCACAAAAGGTAAAATGTCAATTGATGACACACCTCATTCTGGACATCCTTCAACTTCCTGAATGGATGAAAATGTCGACAACATTTATACAATTGTGCTCGAAGACCCATGACAGACCATTGAAGAGATGGAGAAGTTATCTTGATTATCTTGGAGCTCAGTGCAGTGATTTTTGTGTGTGCAGCAAATTTTAGAATATTCAAGAATGGGAAGGATTGCTGCAAAATGTATGCCTCGTGTTCTAACAAGGAAAAGGACTATCTAGTGAAAACATGCCATGCTTTGAAAGAACAGCTCCTGAAGCTCGCCCAGTAGTTCCGTGGATCTGTGTCTTTCTGTGTTCCAACGGAACAGACCCAGGGACTCCCTTCTTCCAGCCTTCAGCCACTCTCCAATTTCCTATCCAGGTATAACCTCCAGGACCATCTTCTTGGCCACCATCTCTTTTTGGGACCAGCAAACAGTTTTATTTTGTGTGTGGTGACCGCCAAACTGACTACTCATGACCTCTCAGGTCCATCAGAATTATTCCGCTGAAGCTGAGGCTGGTATTTATCCTCTGGTCAGCCTGCATCTGCATCCTCTTACACCTATTTCTCTCTGGGCTTCTTTTTCAACTGCAACGATTCTTCTGCAGGCTGGGGAGAAAGAAGCACTAGGGGGCTGAGAGTCTCTTGAAGCTGCAGAACTTGCACTGCGGCTGTGCAGAAGCGTGGGGTAGAATCCTGGACATTGCAGAAGCAGTGCTGACCCTGGAGAACCTCAACCAGGTCCTTCTGAACCTACATGCTGCGGGATCTGTTCATACAGACCCCAACCCCTGTGACTTTCTGGAGAACCACTTCTTGGATAAGAAGGTGAAACTCCTCAAGGACCAAATTCTGCAGGCTGGGTATCTCTTAGAGAGACTCACCCTCAAACAGGTCTAGGAGCCTGCAGCAACCTACAAGGGGCCCTCTGCCTGAACCTGGCCCTGCAGCTGCATTGCCAGTGCTCTGGAACCCCTCTCCAAAGCTGTAGATCAAACGTAAACAATAAAGCCTCCTTTTGCAGCAGAAAAAACAAAGAACAACTCTTAAGCCACCCAGACTTTTCCCCCCAAAGTCATTACTAGTGACAAGACATGGTGCTATTCTTATGACCCTGATAGCAAACATCAATTAAGCTAGTGGAAGACACCATCAGTCACCTCATCCCCCCACCCCCACCCCCAAAAGCTCATCAAGTGCAATCAGAGATCAAGAGATGCTCATTGTTTTTTTTAACGTGAGGGGGATAGTGCATTTGGAGTTCATTCCATCAGGTCAGACTGTTGATCAAGCTTTCTATTAAAGAAAAGATTGCCTAACAGTATGAACATCAAAGCCTGATTTGTGGCAGACAGGGGACTGGTTTTGCCACCATGACAGTGCCTCTGCTCATAAGACCACTCAGTTTTTGGCAGTAAACATGCCTCTCTTGCCCCACAAACCTTACTTGCCTGATTGCAGTCCTTAGGACTTCTGTTTGCTTGAATGAAGGACAGGAAAGGGCAGCAATATGAAGTCAGAGAACAGGTCAAGAAAAAAACAAGGGAGGTGCCATTAGCCCTCCAGACACATGAATTTGAAAAATAATTCCACAACAGGGAAATGGGTGAAGGGAGATATGACAAAATAATAATTTATAAATTATCAAGGATTTATAAGGGAAGGGGGGAGCAAGAAAGGGGTGGGAATGAGAAGCTAATACCCAGGACTTAAGGAGAAAGCAAATGTTTTCAGAATGATGATGGCTACAAATGTACAAATGTGCTTGGCATACAATGGATGGATGTATGGATTATGATAAGAATTGTATGAACTCCCAATAAAATGATTTAAAAAAAAGGCATTCTGAAAAATTTTTTTTCAAGAATGTAATCACAGGTTTGACAAATTTAAGTGTAATGGAGAATACTTTGAAGGTGTTAAGATTGTTTTGTAAAAAAATTTAAATATATAGCTTTGAAAAAAAATTTTGGGGGGATATCTTCATAGTCACATCATACAATTCATTAGTTCAATCATGTTAAGAGTTGTACTGTAAGCACCACAATCAATTTTAGAACATTTTCTTCTTCCTTGTACTCCAGTCTATCCTGCAATACTCCCAAGAAGCCATTAGTTACTTTCTCTATAGATGGGTTTCATATACAGAAACATTCCAAAAGCAACAAAACCGAAGACAGAAAGCCTCAATTGAAAACAAAGCAGAAAATAGTTAAAAATAGGACAGGTTTAAAATGGGTCAGAACAGAGACTAAATGATAAGGCGTTAAATTTTAACCTAATTGCATCGGCAATAATCTGATTTCCGTTGCACTTGGCATGAAAGCAAGGCTATTCACATCCTGGGCTACAGTCGAAGAGGCCAAATGATGATATTATAAGTATGTATTACTTTTCAAAGGTAATGAAAATCCACGAGGGAGTCATGATTACTAAGCCTAAATTACTAAGTATATTCCTAAGACTTATTGCTTATAAGACCTAGATTCTGTGTATATTTTATACCCAAGTTCATCTTGGTTTGAAAGGTGGTACTTTAAGTACAGAAAATGCGTCTCTAACTTCTCAAGCACCTGTTACCCTGGAAGATTGCTAATACCTTCTCTTCCTGTTTTGTTTTACATGTGCAGCATAATAAGTGTGCCACATACTCTGTGGGCATGCAGAAAACATACTCTATGATCTGTTTAGCCATAGAGGATGATGACAAAACGGATAAAGCCAAGAAAATCACCAAGAAGCTCTCCTTTCTGAGTTGGGGCACCAACAAGAACAGGCAGAAGTCTGCCAGCACCATGTGCCTCCCATCAGTTGGCGTCACGAGGCCGAATGTCAAGAAGAAACTCCCCTCTCCATTCAGCCTTCTCAATGCCGACAGTTCTTTGTACTAATGTGAAAAAGATGGAACCATCTAGACCAGGGCATTTCTGTGTTGGCATGGCCTTAACAATTGTGCCATAATGAAAAATTTCTTTAAATCTGAGCTTAGTCTGAGCTCACTGTCAGGATTCTTTATGGATGAAAGTAACAAGAAGCCTCTAGAAATTTGAGGGTAACACTGATTTTCGTGTCACTATATTGCTGCGTTATTTATTTTATTAAGTGCTGTAAATACAATAATGTTGACATAGGACTAATGATGGCAATGATGACTTTTCAGTCATATTCAGGGTGAAGTCTGGATTACCTACTTTAGTCCGATTGATAAGTTTCAGGTTTGAGTAGTAGGTCTTTCACCAAATTCAGAAGCCAGGTCAGGGGGACTACGGTAATAAATCTAAATAAGTGTTTCTAGAAACTTCCAAGAGCTGCTTCCTAATGCATCCTCTGGAATCTAAAATGACAGCATTTGACTGTTACCTCCACAGAATTTGAATGCTATTTCCAGACAAAGCCTAGTGCCAAATTTGTCAGGACTTTAAAAATGAAGACAACTTAGGATCAGCATGGTCATTTCTGATTTCAGGTCATTTACAAATTGCTAACACAGTGGCAGTGTTAGATGAAGATGCTATCTACAAGGTAGATAAGATACTGTTTGATACTCAAAACATTTTTCATTTTGTTTAAAGTAGAAAGCACACAGTTAGATATTTTTTGTCTTGGGTTAAAAACAAAACGAGGTTCACTCTTTCTCTTTCAAGTGGAGATGGGCATGATTCAGAGAGCTCTCGGATCCTTAAACTGCCGCTCTGCCAGTCGGGCTCTCTGGCCGTACGGTGGAGGACACAGGGATTCACTTCAGGCTCACTGTTGACAGAATGCGTGTACCCCTGGTAGTTAAACTATGATGTGAAATCCATGTTTGAGAATGAACAAGAATCTAAGTGTTTTCTATTGTGCAATATCAAAAGGGATTGACCACCTTTAGGAAAGTGTATTCACTACTCCTAGGGCCACATTTGTATGAATATTTAAATAAACATTCATTGACACCACGTGCCGTGGTTTGTTTTTCACTAACTTTCTCGTGCTTGGGAGGAAAATGTACACAGCAGATTCTTGGGTTCCCATTCAACCATTATCTGTGCTTAACAGTCGTTAAGTGGCATTGGTAACCTTTAAAATGTAGGGACATTTTCCATTTTTCTGCTCCGGTTCTGTTGCCCGGAATCTAGTTTCCCTGTCCTCTTACATTCTAATCTTGGTTTTAAACCTACTTGTTGGCTATTTGGTTCCAGAACCATTTCTTAGAGGCATTCAGTACTCGATATACTTTATTTTGTGGGCCAGTCTTTTACTTTGCTAAAAGGTGATCTCCAGATAGTTTGGATTCAAGGGTTCAAGAGCATCTCAGGGCACCTCCAAGTACCGTGTGTTCACACACCTGCCTCGGGAATACAAGCAAACTGCACAGCCCCCTAAATAAATAAATAAAAGGCAGTACAACTGTTTATTTACACTGGCAACCTCAAAGCGCCCGACCTGCCACACAGCAAGAGCACTGACAGCAGGAACACAGGGTTTAAGAGACACAAGGCTTTGGTGACAGTTTGTTTCCCTTGGATGTTCACATCTACCACCTGAAGCCTGAGCAGAACTTTTTCAGAAGAGATGCAGGTCAAGGTCACACATTAAAATCTTCCCAGGCCGGCTCTGCGGAGTCACAGGGCGTTTCAATGGAAAGGCTCTTCTCCTGGAAGAAGAATGAGGGCACCCACTCACTGCAAGGCCTGAGCCCAGAGAGGAGGGTCACCTCTAGGCCCCACTTGTCTTTCACTATTGCTGCAAGAGGAAGCACCCTTTCTCAGTTGTGAACTGTGAGATCACGTAGTTTGTGGCCTGAAGGGGCACTCGGGGTGCTGTCATCTGGACTGTGTGAAAAATGCGTGGATCTGCTGTGCCGTTGCCTGCCCCACGACAGGCTCCAGTTCTTGGGTGGAAGCATTACCTAGGAGTTGGATACTTGGGAATTCCTGAAGCAGAAGGGGAGCTTTCACTTTTCCAACTCCGGGGATCTGCTGCACTGTCTGGAGGAGGGAGGGCTCGGAGAGCTGAGCGCGCTTCTTCCTGAGAAAGGGGTTCTTACTGGTCTCTTTGGTTTGTTCGTGAACCTGAAACAGAAATTGAAAGTAGTAAGAAGAGGGGCAAAAACATGTGGGTGTCCTCTAGACAGGTGTCTTGTGCTGTGTGGCCATTTCATTTTTCTGTTTGGTTGAATGTGATTTGCAGGAGCAATGGTGTCTTCATTTTTGCATTTACTGTGAATATAATTTTCAGACATCAGCCAAGTTTACTGAAAGTTGACTCATGGTCACACAAGAAAAAACATATTACAGGTGAATAATTGGAAAAACCTTGCATTTTTGGAACATTTAGGATATACCTAATGGAAAATAGACTGAGGAATCGGAACTTTTTCTATTATCTGTAAAGCAATTTTTCAACTTTGAAGGATTAAATGGTGGCCATATCTAAATGGGGTCTGCTTGAGAGAGGGCCTGGAAGTTGTCAGTGGATTACAGGAGAAATTCATGGACCTCAGTTAGAGGTGGTTATACAGGTAACATGTGGATGTGTGTGTGCAAATATGTGTGTGAAGCGAGAGGGAAACCATGAAGAAGGATTGGGGAAAATAGGGGCCTGCATGCATTTTCTAATTGGTTCCCTAACCCTAGCTGCACTGCAGAATCAAGGAAGATATAAAACAACTGCAAATTTATGCTCAGGCCTGCTGATTTCTAATAGGGCTAAGGGAAGCTCAAGGCGTTCAAGTGGCACAGTGTGTTAGTGTGCTAATTGTACGGTTAGAGGTTAGCCCCACCAGCCACTCCATGGGACGAAGATGAGGCTCGCTGTTCCCATAACGTTTTACAGTCTCAGAAACCCGAGTCACCATGGGTTAGAATGGGCTTGAAGTCTGTGAGGTGAAAGTAAGGTCTGGGCATCCATGAATCTAGTGTCTTAGAGTGGCTGCGGCCAAGTTGGAAAAAAATGAGCGGAGCCCACGAGAATCTGCTTCTATATACGTACAAACTTCCATGCGGAAGTGCCCTGATGCCTACCAAGCTATGTGGAAATGAGACAGCAGCCACAGTTGACGCTTTAACAATTTAAGTGCACAAAGGTGAATGACAATCATCTCAAGCCAAAAGCCTAAAAGTGGTTTCCCATCAGTTCATTTTGTTATATCCGTGCCTAAAATGGGCGGCAACACAAGAGTTTCTCCAATAGGCTTTATAAACGAATACATGGAATGATATACCATATAAACTCAACGATAAGCTGACCCAAAGCACCTAATTTTACCACAAAAACTGCATTAAAAATGTGCTGAAAAGTCTTGGCTAATACTCAAGTAGGTAGGTTGAGCCAAAATCAAGGCAGCTACTAGTGTCAAGGGGCTGGCAGTACTCACTAACTGGACAATGAGGCTGGCTGCTTCCATCTGGCTGGACACTGGGAGCAAGACCATCCCGAGGTTCAGTACAGTGAACTTCTGTGCGGCTGGGAAATACTGCTCACTCATCTGTGTCTTCTCAACTAGTACAACCCCTTGCAGATGACTGGACTTCAAAGAAGAAAAATACAAAATAAGAAACCAGTTTGTCTATCAACAATGAGTCCAAGAAGGAAGATAAAGTTCTGCAATTGAGTGTGGTAATGATTGCACAACGCTTCTGAAAATGATTGAACAACTGGATTATATCTATGTGAATTATGTCAATAAAGCTATTAAATAAAAAACCATCAGATTTTAAACAACTATATGCTACCTTATTCAAAACCTTGCACCAACTGCGCCCCAAATATTTAAGTGGTTCACCCTTACACTCAATTCAGATCTTTACCGAAATGTCACTTTTCAGGTGACACCATATGAAATACACTCCCACCCTTCACATTCTATTCACTTACCTGCTTTAGTACTTTTCAGAATTCTTTATTACTACCTGACATTTCACATATCTTATCACTGTTTTTGAGTCACATAAAATGGAAGTCCCATGGATTCAAAGGGAAGAAACAAGAACTTTGCAGTAAAATTATTCGAAAGATTATTAAGAAAGATACCACACCTTGTTATCAGGAAAAAGAGAAGGCTAAGTGTTCGGAATGGTCAATTCTTTTGTCCTAGCGCTTAAGCTATCAGAGCACACAGGAGCAAATGAAGGGGGAGGAAGAGAGAGTGGAGCACATCCTCACCCACCAAGCCGTGAGGACGATATCCTTGTTCACAGCAGCTAATGCACACAAGGCACGACGCGACATCCCTCACTGACCCATAGCCCTCTAGGGAACGACACTGCACATGGTGTGGGAATTGCACCCTATTTGACCCCAGCACACCAAGGCAAAACCCTAACAGGTGTAACAAACGGAACAGAGGAAGTAATCCAGAGGGTATACTAGACTTTGGGGCCAGGGCGTGGCACCCCATCAGACTCCCCCGGAAAACACTCCTAAAGGTCAACAAATAGACCTTGAACTATTTACAGGCTTTTCTATTTTTTGTCATTTTTGTTATTGCTTTGTTTTGCTGTCTTGTTTTTGTGCATAGTATTATTTCTGCAGGTTTATCTAGATAAGGTAGGGTGGCTAGACAATCTGGAGGAGAAAACAACAGGACCGACGGCTCTGGGGCCCATGGGAGAGGGGAAGAGGGGAAAAGGAAGTGGTGTTAACAAACACAGGGACACGAGAACAAGTGATCCAAAATCAGTGGCGAGGAAAGTGTAAAAGGCCTGATCAAGGGCAAGGTAACCGAGAGGAATTACTGAAACTCAAATGAAGGCTGAGCATGATAAGAGTAAAGTAAAAGGAAATAGAGGAACGAACTAGGAGGCAAGGGGCATTTATAGAGGTCTAAATACATGTACAGATGTAAGTATGTTTATAGATGATGATGGGGAAATAGATCTATGTGCATATATTTACAGGTTTGGTATTAAGGTAGCAGATGGACATTGAACCTCCACTCAAGTACTCCATCAATGCACTTTGTTCTATTAAACTGGCATTCCATGATGCTCACCTTCCTGACACAATCACTGAAGACAAATGTGTGCATAAGCAAATGTGATGAAAGCTGATGGTACCCAGCTATCAAAAGATATAGCATCTGGGGTTTTAAAGGTGTAAAGACAAACAAGTGGCCATATAGCTGAGAAGCAACAAAGCCCACATGGAAGAAGCACACCAGCCTGTGTGATCATGAGGTGTGAATGGGATTGGGTATCAGGCATCAAAAAACAAAAAATCATCATTGTGAACTAGGGGAAGTGCAGAGTAGGGATCCAAAGTCCATCTGTAGGTAACTGGGCATCGGACATCCCCTTACAGAAGGGTCACAAGGAAGAAACAAGCCAGTCAGGGTGCAGTGTAGCACTGATGAAAACATACAACTTTCTTCAAGTTCTTTAAGCCATCTTCCCCGTCCCCCCCTCCATAATCCCAATTCTACCTTATAAAGCCAGCTAGATCAGAGGCTGTACACTGGTACAGATAGGAACTGGAAACACAGGGAATCCAGGGCAGATGAACTCCTCAGGATCAGCGGCAATACCAAGAGCATGGAGCAAAGGTGGGGTGGAAAGGAGGAACCGATTACAGGAATCTATATATAACCCCCTCCCTGGGGGACGGACAACAAAAAAGTAGGTGAAGGGATACGTGTCAGTGCAAGACATGAAAAAATAATAACTTATAAATTATCAAGGGTTTGTTAAGGAGGGAGGGGAAAAACAAGGAGCTAATACCAAGAACTCAAGTAGAAAGAAAATGCTTTGAGTGTGATGATGGCAGCAAATGTACAAATGTTTTTGATACAATGCATGGATGAATGGGTTGTGATAAGAGTTGTACAAACCCGCAATAAAATTATTTAAAAATGTCTCTTTTTGCAAATTGTGGCAAGGGATGGGGGAAGGATGAGAGATAAACAATTTCTAATGTGTAATGCAATACTTACATTTCTGATGCGAACAAGCCTCTTTCTGTAGTTGTTCCCTGCCACCAAATCAGCTTCAGTGACATAAAGAATACAGGAACTGTTAGACAAGTAAAAATCCACCGGTGTGGGGCCATCCTCGAAAGTGAGTTTAATTTTGCCTTTAAAAGAGAAGAAAATGAGGCTGAGCCCCGTGGCGTGGTGGTTGTGCGCGGGACTGCGGCCCACTGGGACGGAGGTTCAATTCCAGCAGTGGGGCTGGGCTTCCTACTCCCACGGCCGGAGAGCAGTGATGCCCCCCACCCCCCCAAAAAAAGAGAAGAAAATGAGCTTGAGAGAAAGAGGGTTTGACATTTTTTTAAAAGGGTAGTGGCGGGGGGTGGACTGGAGGGGGTTGAAGGGAAAGTTTGGGGGTGGGCAGGATCAAACAGAGGGCAGCCCACTGACCTTGCATCTCTTGTGTCAGCTGTGACCCGCGCCACCTCTCACTGGCCACAATGTGCCCCAAAGGCACAGATATGGGGCCTGTGCCATCAGGGAGGCTCCTTTCCATCGGTGGCCCGGATCTGGAGGGAGAAACGCACGGAGGTAGCGAGCAGGTACTCCTGCACAAAGTCCCACATTCCACTCCAAGTCGGGCGTCGGCGGTGAGATCCCGTTCAGAGAGGTTCCTTGCAAAGGCTGAATTGTGGTCATGGCCCAGGAATGTTGAACTCCCAAGGATTCAGTGACCAGATTTTAAGCAGGACACCACTGACGGGGGAGGAGGGGTTCTCGATGAAAAATTTGGAGCAACAAAAATGTTCATAGAACGCAAAAAGTATTGTAATATATTTATTTCATTTTAAAACGCGGGGCAAATTGATAAAAAGCGGGAAGTCTGGTCACCTTACCCGGGGTCTGCGAGTGGGCCCTCGTTCAGGCCTGCGTGGGGCCCACTCCGGCCACACAGCGGGCTCCTGGAGGGCTCTGGCGCCCCAGCCCGCAGCCGTGCCGCGGGTTCCCGCCCCGTCTGCGCCGGGCTCCGGCTCCAAGAGCGCCTATAGGCTGTGGCATCGGGGATGGACATCCGACTTGGCCAATAAGAGCGGGGCGTTCGGACTGTTTCCGCCTTGGTGAAGATTTGAATGGGACCCCGCTGGTTGTCAGGAGCGACGGCCATGGCAGTACCCTTGACGTTGATTGGTCAATGGGAAAGCAGAGCCAATGACAGGCAGGGCTGTTGCAAAGTCAGATGCGTCCGGGCTAAGCCCGCCCTCGCGGGAAGCCCCCTTGGAGAGCGGGGGCGGGCGGGCGAGGCGGAGTGCCGCGGAGGCTCGGGCCTCGGGCCGCTCTGAAGATGCCTCTGAGACTTCGGAGAAGCCGCCAGAGCCAGTTCGTAAGTGCGGAGACCCTCGCCCGGCCTGCGCGCTCACGCCGCCGCCCCGGGGCTCCGGGGCCGAGGGCCGAGGGTCGTCGTGGGGCGTTGGAGCTACGGCGCTGCCAGTTGGGGGAGGCCCGTAGTTTGTGTTCTAGAGTCCTCTGCCCGAGGGTTGCCCACGAGTGCCGTGCCGGGAGCTCGTTCTTGCACCTTCGCTCCCCACGGCACCAGCTACGCCCCGGTAGACCGGCCTACCGACTCGACCCCAAGGGACCCTCCGAACCGGGCGCCGCTCCCGCGCCCTCCAGCTAGTCACCTAGACTGGAGCAGCATTTCCCGGCGTCCGCTCTCGCCCTTCCCGGAGGTCCGTTCTCCACATGACGGCCAGTCAAAGGGTTCTTTCGTCCCCAACAGGATATATTCCCCTTCACCTTTTACTGTGCACTGGCTGAAGATTTTTGACGTTTCATCCACATTTCGTTTCACTGCAACCCCCTCAAGGTAGCATCACTTAGCCCACACCTGCCTGTGTTTGCTGTTTCCTTTCCTAACCCTTCTGCACTTTGGCCCCCGCAAAATGCTCCTCTTTTGACCTCAAATGGCTACAATTTTTTTTCCTCACTTGATACATCTTATTTTTATAATATGTAGTTGTTTTGTCTCACAAAACATTTTCCTTTTCTTCTGGATTCTGTACTTCCTTGGGATGGGCACTCAGAACTCACAGACAATGCTCAGGATTATGGGGTTTATCATGGAAGTTTACAGGTTACAAGATGAGAAATGTTCAGGAGACAGTGTATAAGGACATGTGACAAAGTTCTTTCAGAATTGCTAATAAGTGCTCAACGAGCTTGCTGCTCTTCTGTAAGTCTCAACCCAAAGGCACTCAGCTCCAGCTCCATGGGCCAGCCAACCTAGGACACCACAGTAAGCACCCAGAGACACCCCACTCCACAAGCCAGATGCTGCTCCAAAGTACTCGGCTTGCTCTGGGTGGGAAGTCCACTGTTCTGATGTATGCTCTGGCTCTTGGTTCTGCTGCTGCTGCTGCAGCTCTGCCACTCTTCTGTTGTCAAAGCTGTCTTCCTGGATGAATACTGTGCGGGTATTTGGGATTCAGGGACACACTCCTGGATCTTCTCTTTTGCTGGTAGTAAAATCCCTCCTCATTTCATATGCAGCAGAATGTCGGTCACAGCGAGTCTTGTTATCACGCTCTGTTACTCTGGGTAGACTCCTGGACGACCATGAATTTCAACAGTTAGGTCCACGCATATGTGGGCAGGAAACTGGGATCCGAATCCGGGCAGAGGGAGCTGGGTGGAGAGCCTCAAAAGGCTAAGGTTTTAAGGTATTCGTGCATTCCGAGAGTTACTGCTCCCCATAGAGATCTACCTTTTGGCTGAAAACCAAGTCATGGGGACCGATGGTAAGTTCAGGGTGACTAAGGGCCACAGTCTTCACTTGACTAGTAAGCCTGATCTCTTTTATAAAAGATTGTACAATTTGTTCTGCAGTTGTCTCCCACTCTATCCAGATTTGGGATCCCTTTCAGGGCACCTGGCAGTGGTAGCCAGGCACCATCTAGCTCTTTCTGTCTTGGGGCGGTGGCGTTGTCCATTAGTGCCCTCCATTAGTTCCTAGTCTGGTTGATTCCCTCTGTCTTTGATTTGCATAACTCTTCAAAGAGATTCTTTTTTTTTTTAACCCTGTCTGAAACTAGCCCAAGCTCCAAGAGCACTGAGTACAGCTTTAATGTTTCTTTGCCTCCTTTTACGACCACCAAGACCAGTGTTTTGTTCCGATGGGAAAGGGAACCGAAGGGTCAAAGAGATTCTTTTAAAACTTAAAATTGTATCCTCTCATTACATCCCAATACAGTTCCCCTGTGTCCCTTCAAGACCAGGCTTCTATATTCCTTCTGCCTGAAATGCTTCCCTCCTAATCTTTCTGCAGCCTCTAAGTATACTGTGCTTAGACTCCCAACCTCGTTCTCTGTCCACACCTCCTGTCTTTCCTACTTGTCTGGAGTACTCTGAGTCCCAACAATCTGCTGACACTGTCCCTTGCCCAACCCTCGAATCCACAATTGGTTGAGCCAGCGAACTTTTTACTGAGTATGCCAGTCCTCACTTTAGGAGTGGAGGCAGGAGGGCTGTGCTTAGATGATGCAGATAGTGATAGGAGGAATGTTTAGCATGCTCTGGCATCACTCATCTAAAAAAACCAAAACAAATAATTTCATATTTTACTGAGAAGCCAGTTCCTGGGAATGCAAAGGTGAATCACACTTTTTCCTGCCCTGGGGCATCTCCCCAGGAGTGGACATGGAAATTTAAATGGCTGCAGGCAGGCGCTCCCAAGAGGTATAAACAGAGTAGAAGGAGATGGTGGTGGCAGTGCGCAGGACCCCCTGCCCTCACCCGCAGCATGACTCCCACTGGCTATCATTGTTTTGCAGAAGCATATTGCCCATGGCCTCCTCCCTGCAGCCAGCATCGCTCCAAAGCCAGTGGTGCCGCGCACACCTCCTCCCCGCAGCCCCAACCCTTCTCCGGAGAGACCAAGGTGAGTGTCAGATGAGCAGGCACCGGGGGGCCTCTGTCAGAGGTCCTGGGGCCTCTGCCACCAAGTTCTGCACCCTGGGACCCACCCATACTCTGGCAAGAAGAAAATATATATAGAAGGTGGATAAAATCATGTCCTTAGAAATATTTATTATACTTCTATCATGAGACACTTAATACCGTTTCTCTGTGGGATAATGGCCTTTTTTCTCTTTATACTACATAGTGTCCTCACATTTCATAACTAAATGCAATCATTACAGCAAGAACAAAAAAATGTAAAGGCACTAAACTCAAGACCAAATTCACTGCCATTGAGTTAATGCCAACAATTCTTAGTAACCTTTTAGGACAGCCTAGAACTGCCCGTGTATTTCTGAGATGAACTCTTTACGATAGTAAAAAGCCCTGTCTTTCTCCTGACTTTTCAGTTAGCAGCCCAGTGCCTAAGCACTTTGCCCAAAAGCACTGCATTCCCAAATTATTCACAATAAGAACAACTTTATTTTCTTCATTTTTTAAAAGAACAACTTTAAAAGTAGCTTTAATTCAGGAAAACTTCCTTTTAAAGCATACCAGAGTCACTGCCTCAAAATGGGATAAAACTGACCTTGTGCGTTTCAGAGACTGTAACTACAGGAGGAGAGAACTTTGTCTTTCTCCCAAGAACCAGCTGGTGGTTTCAAACTACTGACCTTGTGGTCAGCACTGCTGCCACAAGGAAGGAAGGAAGGGAGGGAGGGAGGAAGGAAGGAAGGAAAGAAAGAAAGAAAGAAATTCTCTTGCCAGGGCCCTGGGTTCCCCACACACTGGTACTTACAGCATAGCTGATAACTGCATTCTTTTATACTTACATAGACCTAAGCCCCTGGCCTCAGCCTTCAAGGTTTAAAGCCCAGGAGAACTGTAGCCTGTTTTTAATCCATAAAGCAGTCTACTGCCCCTCTTCTGGTAGGAGGCTGCCTGGCCGCCCCCTGAGCTCAGCCACTAGTCAGTGCTGTACAGAGCCAGGAACATGGATGGAGCCAGGCGGCCTTACCTGCCCACTGTGCCCGGCTTCCACTACAAGTTCCTGGAGAAGCCCAAGCAGCAGCTCCTGTGCCCGCTGTGCGGGAAGCCCATGTATGAGCCAGTGCAGGTTTCTACCTGCGGCCACTGCTTCTGCGACACCTGCCTGCAGGAGTTCACAAGGAGTGAAAGCACCTTCAAATGCCCCGAGGAACAACTTCCTCTGGACTATGCTAAATTTACCCCGACCCTGTGCTGGAGGTGCAGGTGCTGGACCTGCATATGTGCTGCGTCCACAGTGAAGACGGCTGTCGTTGGAGTGGGCCCCTTCATTAGCTCCAGGCCCACCTGAACACCTGCAGTTTCAACATGGCCCCCTACCCCAATCACTGCCCCGCCAAACTTAGCCGCTGGGACCTGCCTGCCCACCTACAGCACGACTGCCCCAAATGCCGCCTCAAGTGCAAGTTTTGTGGCTGTGACTTCAGTGGGGAGGCCCATGAGGGCATCTGCCTCCAGGAGTGTGTGTACTGTGAGAATGTGCGGTGCCCACATGATGTGGCCGCTGCTGACCTAGCATGCCACCTCCGAGTGCCCCAAGCACACCTAGCCGTGCACCTACTGCAGCAAGGAGTTCATTTTTGACACCATCCAGAGCCACCAATACCAGTGCCCAAGGCTTCCTGTAGCCTGCCCTAACCAGTGCAGCATGGGCACTGTGGCTTGAGAGGACCTGCCGGGCCATCTGAAAGACAGCTGTAACACCGCTCTGGTGCTGAGCCCCTTCAAAGACTCAGGCTGCAAGCACAGGTGCCCGAAGGTGGCAATGGCGCGACACGTGAAGGAGAGAGTGAAGCCCCACCTAGCCATGATGTGTGCCGACAACGGTAGGAACTTCGCCGGGAGTTGGAAGAGCTGTTGGTGGCCAGTGATAGCATGCTCATCTGGAAGATTGGCAGCTCAGGGTGCCGCCTGCAGGAAACGAAGGCCAAGCCCAACCTGGAGTGCTTCAGTCCAGCCTTCTACACCCACAAGTATGGCTACAAGCTCCAGGTGTCTGCCTTCCTCAATGGCAACAGCAGTGGCGAGGACACACACTTGTTCCTCTACATCTGAGTGTTGCCTGCTGCCTTTGACAGTCTCCTGGAGTGGCCCTTTGCCCGCCGTGTCACCTTCTCTCTGTTGGATCAGAGTGACCCTGGGCTGGCTAAGCCATAGCATGTCACCAAAACCATCCACCCTGACCCAAACTGGAAGAACTTCCAGAAGCCAGGCACTTGGCAAGGCTCTCTAGATAAGAGTTATTTGGGCTTTGGTTTCCCCAAGTTCATCTCTCACTAGGACATCCACTAGTGAAACCATGTGTGGGGCAATGCAGTCTTCATTCCAGGCCTCTGTTGAACTGCCCCGGAAGATCTTCAGCTGAGGACAGTGGGGCTCCAGGTGGGACGTGACCTCAGTAGCATGGCTGACTCTGGAGAGGGGCCAGAGCCCCTTTCAGCTACTGCCACCACCCACATTCTGTTACCCCACTGCTCTTTACACACACCCCCAGCCATCACCTCCTACCAGCCTGAGGTGCCTCCAATTGGTGCTTCAGCCCTGGCTCCTGGGACAGCAGGTGACAGGATCAAGGGCTGGAAACAAGTGATTCCAGGGCCTGTTTCGGGCAGGACCGATGTTCTCTATTCAGGGCTGAGGTGCCAGTTGGTGCCATGTCCCAAGAGCCATAAGTGGGAGGAAGGGTTGGGTCGTTGGGAGTCTGCCTAGCAATCTGATTTTTAGTCCTCTTTCACCAGCTGTTGCCCCTCTGATTATTGATTTGCTTAGTGCCGAGAGCACTAAGGAGTCTCTGATTTTTAATAAATCCTGAATTGTATTTATTAACTTGGGGAAAAAAAGCAGTCTGCCTTGACTAGTAATAATCAATAATCAATAAGGACTAAGTTCATTCAAAGGTGATGCTTTTAAAAATGTTCTTTGAAATTAAAATACTGTGTGAAGCTGCTGCTACGTCAGCACTTACATTACAACCCTGTGGTAATCATCTCTGAGAAGAATTAACATCAGACTACTCCAAGGAGTTGAGGATGGATGATGTGCCAAATGTCCAACTCTCCAGTGACACTATTCAGCTCAATTTCCCCGCACTCCTCCCTTCAGCATGATTCCTCATATATCTGGGTTCTTCAAGTCACTGCAATGTCCCATAGAAACTCACAGAAATTTCAGGGATGTCTCACTTTGTGGTGGGTGCTGTGCAGTCAGGCAGGGGTGAGCCAGATGCTAGGGCCAGAAGACCGACTCCACTCCTAGCTCTTACTGGAAATGGGACCACTCCACCTGCTTCTCAGTGGACTCCTTTTATATTCAGCAAGATAGCATTGCAGGAAATCTTGGTCATTATTACTCCCCATGACTCCCCTGTAAGGGGGTGTCCAATTGCCCACAAGTGGGCTTTGGCTCCCCACCCTGCTCTCCCCCTCAGTCTTACTGATTTAATCCTTGTTTGATATTTGATGTCTGCTCCTCTCGACCCCTCATGATCATACAGGTTGGTGCGCTTCTTCTATGTGGGCTTTGCTGTTTCTGCACTGGATGGCCACTTGTTCACTTTCAAGTCTTTAAGATCCCAGCTTCTTTATCGTTTGGTGGCTGGGCCCCATCAATTTCCTCAGCTCTGTCTGCCTCTGCACCCTTTTGTCCTCAGCGATCATGACAGGAGGGTGGGCACTTGGCGAAAGGTTTTTTGTTCTTTGATGCCTGATAGCCTGGTTCTTTCCACGCCTCATGGTCGCACAGGCTGGTGTGCTTCTTCTATGGTAGCCCTTGTTACACTGTTTCCTCATGCTCAAGCCTTTGAGACCTCAGGCATTATGTCTTGATCGCCAGGTACCATTAGCCATCTTTACCACTCTTTCTCCTGTCCCCACTTGTCCTCAGTGATCATCTCAGGAAGTACATACACAGTCATATGCTTTTTTCCTGTTTGATGTCTGAGACCTGATCCTTTTGACTCCTCTCGGCCACACTGGCTGGTGGACTTGGATACTTTTTGGCTAGTTGCCGGTTTATCTTCAGGCTTTGAGACCCCAGACTGTATATCTTTTGATATCTGGGTGCCATCCGTTTTCTTCACCACATTTGCTTATGCACTTAATTTGACTTCAGTGATCATATTGGGCTGGTGAACATCGTGGTCAGATTCATAGAACAAAGTGTTCTTGCATTGAGGGAGTGAGTGGCTGGGGGCCTAAGATCCAACTGCTGCCTTAGTACTAAGCCTATAACTATATGTTCCTGAATTTATTCCCACTTTTTCATAAATAATTATTTTTACATATATAGATGCCTGTGTTTAGACCTCTACAGATGCTCTTTGCCTTCTCGTTCCTTCCTCTATTTCCTGCCTTCCTCCTGTCCCTCTTTTGTGGTCAGTCTTCATTTGAGTTTCATAACTTCCTCTCTGTTACATTATACTTACTTTGGCCCTATTAGGCCTCCCCCACTCTCCTCCCCACCGATTGTGGACCACTGGTTGTTCCCCCCATCTCTGAGTCTGTCCATGCCCCCTTTCCCCCACAGCTATTAGGAACCATTGGTCCAGTTGTTCTCTCCTCCGGACTGTCGAGCCAGGAGTGTTCCCTGACTCAGACCGCCTTGCTTCCCTGCTGTGTGTCTCCCGAAATGTCCTTTGCTGCTGTCTGTGGGAAGACAGTGTGACAGGCCCTGTTGTTGTTTGCCCAGTCCCCCCTGTGGCTTAGGTCCCCTCAGGAGCGTAGTCCTCTGAGCATCATGGGCAGGAATTGGGACTGCGTGGGGACCAGACTAGTTTGCTGCCTTTTCATTCCTTCCGTTTTATTTTTTCCTCTCCTCACACCACTGCCCTGGTAGGAATAGGAAGCCCAGCCTTGCTCCTAGAGAGCTGCTGCTGGATTTGAACCATCAACCCTGTGGGCCGCAGTCACGCACACAACCATTGCGCCACCAGGGCTCAGGTCCTTCCATTTTATTTTTGTTATATGCTTCGCAATACATGTACATTGATACAGTTTTTGCTTTAGACCATCATTTATTTATTTTTAATCATGTTGTAATTACATATAATAAACTAAACCTATTTAAAAGGCATAGTTTTTGTTTTGTTTTTTTGTTTTTAGGGCATCACTGCTCTCCGGTGGTGGGAGTAGGAGGCCCAGCCCCACTGCTGGAATTGAACCTCCGTCCCAGTGGGCCACAGTCCTGCGCACAACCACTACGCCACCGGGGCTCAGCCCTTATTTAAAAGGCATAGTTTGATGACTTTTGGCATACAATTTATACCAGTGAGACTATCATCACAATTAGAGTAATAAGCATCTCATGCCACTTTGTAATTTTCCTCTCCCACCTCCCACTTCCATATCCAACCTGCTCCTTCCCCAGGTAACCCCTGATCTGCTCTCAGTTGCTGAGATCAGTTTGGGATTTCATATCAGTGGAATTACATAAAGTAACGATGCTGGCTGCTTTCATGGAACATAATGCTTTTGAGGTTCAGCTGTGTTTCTGGGAAAATAGGCCTACTTATTGCTCAGTAATCATTTCTTGTTTAAATCATGAAATTTCTAATCCATCCACCTGTTGGTGGGTATTTGGTTTGTTTCTGCTTTGGGGCCACTAGAAACAATACTGCTATGAACACTTGCTTGTGACTGTACTTTCGTGTTTTTTTTTTTTTTTTTTGGTGGGGATCACTGCCTCTGGTGGTCATGGGCGCTACCCAGCCACTGCTGGATTTGAACTGCTAAGCCCACAGGCTGCAGCTCCGCACTCAACCACTTACGCCACCAGGGCTCAGCGTGACTGTACTTTCGTTAATGGACTCAGGCATAGGAACTTGGTGAGGATGATGCAGGTGCAGGACTGAGTGCATAGGCTTGCTGAGTGGATGGTACCCAGCAGCAGCCACCTCTGTATTTGTAGTTATATTTCCCATTGTTATCTCCTCTTGATGAATTGACCTTTTTAATCATTATATCTTATCCTTTTTCATGTCTTATAATAGATTTTGGCTTAAAATCTCGTTTGCCAGAAATTAACATTGCCATATCTGCTCTCTTTTGGTTCCTGTTTACATGAAATGCTTTTTAATACAGAATCTTTTAATCTTCAACCTGTTTTTGTCTGTGTTCCTAAGATGGCTTTCATAAGCAATAGTCAATGAAAAACTCCATTCCACCACTCTACCTCTCAAACTGGAGAGAAGCCATAATAGTCACAGGAACAGTTGACAAAGAAGGGGTTACTTCTGCCCTTTTGTATTCATTTGTGTGTGTGAGAATTAAGAGCCTTGTTGTTCTTTTCCTCTATTGCTAAGTTCTTTAAGATATAGGGATTTTCATCCCTTTTCTTTATGGTTATTTTGGGTACAGAGCCTTTTTGCTTATTTTGGTGAATGGCTTATTTTTGTTTTTCATTTACTTTCTGTGATTCCGTGGGGACTTTATGTAACATCTTACCTGGCAGCAGCCTGCTAGATCTCGATACCATCTTAACATATAATCGCGTCTTCTACATCTACCAGTCTTCCCCCTGAGTCCTGGTGGTGTCCTGGTTACATGTCAGGCTGTGACCTGCGTGACTGGCAGTTGGAAGCCACCTGCAGCTCCTCAGGAGAGGATTGGACTCTCTACTCCTGTAAACAGTTAGGTCTCAGAAACCCACAGGGGATCACTGTGAGTCATTATTGACTGTGGCCGTGAATTTGGTTTGGGATCTTAAATTGGTTCTGAGTATCTCATTTCACTTGTAATCTAAATAGAAAATGATGATTACTTGAGTGAGGGGATTAAAAAAGTTGGTGGGAAAATTCCATTATTTTTCATTTACATTTTTCCACCAGCTTTTTGAAGCCACTACCTCATTGTTTTCCCTCTTTTGTCATTGTAGAGTGTGGAGGACTTGCCCACTGTGTCGACTGTCCAAGCATGTGTTAGACTGGATTGACTAAAGAAACAAATTCATGTGTGTAAGAGACAGCTTAATATCAAAGTATATATTAACTAATTGCATTACATAGTAGTATATGTAATATAAGAGTAATTATGTATTCAGTAATTATATATTAATTATACAATATCAAGCTTCAAAGTGTAATTATATAGTAAGAAATTATATCCCAGGTCAAGTCCATAAGCCCAAAAGTGTCCCAGATTTCTGCTACTATACTAGTCTATAAATTCCTCTTCAGACTCACACAGCATAGGCAGTGATGCCAAATGCAGGCAGATCACAGGCCAGGGTGTGGGAAATCTTGTGGATCCAGTGCTGGTGTAAGCATCTCAGTGCCGGCTCCTCCAGCTCTCTTAGAACTGCAACAAGAAAGTGAAGCAGAGAGAGTGTGGCCCACCTCCCGGTGGAAAAAGCAAGTTCCCAGAGTCCTTATGAGGAGGCCACGCCCCCAAGGAGTCATCGCCAGGCTGGGATCTGATTGACAAGCTAAGCCCCACCCCTATACTTACTAATCAAGTTGACAAAGTATGTAACTACCACAAAGCCTATCTGAGGACTGATCTTTACTTACTTAAAGCCCTTCCTTAGTGGAATTCCATCATTTCAGATTACTGTGTGCTATTGTTCCTGGAGCACTCTTTTTGGTACTTGTTTTCTTTCTTTCTTTTGTTTGTTTGCTCTCGCTTTATGAGTAAAGTGACAGTGAAAGGATGATTCCTTTGAGTAAAAGAGCATGACATTAGCTAAAAAAGTAAAAGATTTGTCACACTTTGAAATTGCTTTGGTTACATTTTTCACATTGTGTCAGCATTCTTGTAATTATAGTTTTTATTCCTGTTAACACTTAACTTTTGCATCCACCTTGTAGCCTTCTCATCTGCAATTTAAAGTAGTTAGTGTACATTTGGCCATACATACCTTTTTCCATCCAGTTGATAGCGACCCTCTAGTACAGTGTAGCTCTGCCCATAAGGATCCCAAGGCTGTGCGTTCAGAGAAGCAGTCTGCCACATCTCCCCCATCAGAGCATCTCATGGGTTCAAGTTGCCTACCAGGCTTTAAAAAAAATTTATTAGGGGCTCTTACATCCCTTATAGCAATCCAAACATTCTTCCAATATGTCAAGCACATTAGCACATGTCACCATCATCTTTTTCTTTCTTTTTTTTTTTTTTTTGCATCACTGCCCTCTGGTGGGAGTAGGAGGCCCAGCCTTGCTCCTGGAGAGCTGTTGCTGGATTTGAACCACCAACCCAGTTGGCTGCAGTCCTGCACACAACCACTACGCCACCAAGGCTCCCACTGTCCTCCCACCAGGGCTCACCATCATCATTTTCAAAGCATTTTCTTCCCACTTGAGCCCCCGTTAATCAACTCCCCCTCTCTTCCCCCCATCCTCCCCTAACCTTCCTAGCATCTCTACTCTCCTTGACTCCCCGTGTTGTGGACTCTCATAGCCTACCTCCTAACCACTGTGCCATCAGCTCCTTTTTGGTCTCGTGGAAATAGATACTCATATGTGTTTTTTAAAGAATGAAGATGTAAAACTCAACCAGTCATGTCTTTTTGAGCTAAACTTTTACTTAGTTTATAGATTGCTTCCAGGGATAGTTTAGATTCAAGGCTTGAAAAGTAACTCAGGGTAAGTCTTGGGAAATTCCTGCAGCCTCAAAGGGTCCAGTAAGTCAGGCTTCTTAAAGAAGTTGAAGTTCTCTATTTCCCAGTTCTTTCTCTCCTCATTCACGATCCATCTATCGTGTCTTTGAATATTTGGTAGTAATAGTCAGACACCATCACCATCTAATCTGGTCTCAAGGTAGAGGAGGCAGTGTGGATCATGGAAACAATTACTCTTATAGTCCAGTTCCTTCTCTGAGGCTTGGGTAGATAGTCTGAGACCAGTGGTTACATCTTAGATGACAGTAGCTCATTGGTTTTAAGATCTCAATGTGTTTTCTGCTATTATTCCTGCAAAAATAATGTATAGCCCTATTTCTCTCTTCTTTTGGCATTTTCATATTACTCTTGATGGTGTCCCACAAACCTTAGACTCCATTCTTTTCTTTCTTCTTTTGCTGTTTGTTCCTCTGATTGAGCAGTTTCAAAGACCTTTGTTCTCAAGGTCACTGGCTCTCTTCTATCATGTTGATTCACCTTTCCAATCCTTCCATAGTGTTGCTCTTTTCTGTGACCTTACTGTTAAGTGCCTCTCCCTTTTAAAAGCCCTGTGTCTTTGGTGAAAGTTTACACAGAAAATGAACTTCCCCTCCAACTATTGCTGCTCTGATTGTTCAGTGACATCTGGTACATTCTCCACAATGTGTTATCAGTCCCATGATTTCCTGTTGGACTGTTTTGTTTCTTGCAGACTAGTTTCCCTCTCCTTTTCTCATCTTTGTTTTAAAGTAGTTGGTGATGATTTTTTTTAAGGAGTACAATATAGTACTTATAGTACTATATAAAGCATGATAGTCTATTTTATGAACTTAACTATTATTTAACTAAAATTGTCCCCCCTCAAAATACGTGTCCGTTTGGTTGGGCCATGAGTCTCAGAAGTTTGGCAGTTATCAATAATGGAATCATCCAGCATGATATGATCAGTCTATCTGTTGTAAGGGGTTTAGGCAAGATGCAATGCCCTTACTCAGGTCACAGCTCTGAACTAGTATAAGGGGAGCTTCCCTGGTGTGGTCACTTTTCATCTGAAAGGTGAGAGGAGCAGAGGAAGGACCTCAGTACCACCAAGAAAGAAGAGTTAGGAGCAGACCTCCTCCTTAGAATCCAGGTTCCCTGTGCTAAGAACTTCCTAGACCCATGGAAGGATTGATGCCAAGACACATGGAAATCTCCAAGGGACACTGGGTCCAGGATGTCGAAAGGAGACAAAAGACTTTCCTCCAAAACCATCAGAGAGGAAGTTTCTCTCTAGAACTGGTATCTTGAATTTGCACTTCTAGAATCTTAAACTGTAAGGGTATAAATTTCCATTTGTTACAGCCATGTACTGTGAGCTGTCTGCTGCAGGGCACTAAAACTCCCCTGCCACACTGTTGGTTGCTACTCATAATGACCATATAGGACAGAGTAGAACTGCCCCACAAGGTTTCCAGGGCTGCAGCTTTCTCCCACGGAGCAACTATTGGGTTCAAAGTGCCAGCCTTTTGGTTAGCAGCCCATTGTGCCACCAGGACGCCTTTTTCACGCTAACTAACGAAAGCCTGGCCTCGGGATAGTTGCAGGTCAGGCTTTGAAGAAGAACTCAAGGCAGTAATCTTGGGGAGCCTTGTATTTTCGTCTGATTGAGAACTTTGAAAGCTCCAGTCTTTGTACCTTTTTTCCCCTAAAGATTTCTATCTCAGGAGCCCTGGTAGTAGTATAAGGGTTATATATTGAGCTGCCAACTACAAGGCTCTTCTTGAATGGTTGTCCTGAGTTCCTTTAGTTGTCTCCTCGGGGTCTCTGAGCGGCTGTAGTACTGATAGTTGCAAAGATCTGAGGGTCAGTCCATTAGCTGTCCTTCCAGAGGGACGTTTTCTGCCTGCTTGTTTTGCCCACTGGCACAAACAGCGCTTTCCTGTCTCTTTGTTTTATAATTGCTTTGTGTTTAATAATTAATTATTTATTTATGACAGTAGGTTCCAAGAGTGGCTTTTTCCCCTTCTCTTGAGATTGTTCTTGTTCTGGGGCCTCACAGGAAATCCCTTCCTTCCTGCCCAGCCCTTATCTAGCTACACTGTCCACAGTCAACTTTCTCCACCTTCTTGGAATTGTACTTTGTCCACCTGATCACTCCTGTCCAGGGCCATTTCCCTGACTTGGTTTGTGGTCCATTGTACCCCCACTATGGATGTTTAGTTTGGAGGTGCCCCTTGAAGCTGAACGGGGGCCTTCCACCAAGTTCTCCATTCATTTTTTTTTCTTTTTTTCTTTTTTTTTTGGGGGGGGGGGGCATCACTGCTCTCCGGTGGTGGGAGGAGGAGGCCCAGCCCCACTGCTGGAATTGAACCTCCGTCCCAGTGGGCCGCAGTCCCGTGCACAACCACTCCGCCCCCGGGGCTCAGCCCCTCCATTCATTCTTCAGCCTGGTTTTCCACCCTTACTTGCTGTCCAGAGCCCTGTAACCACTGATCGTGATGCTCTTCCTGGTCCTCTTTTGTCATCGTCTCCTTTCTGGGCTGCCATCTCTTCTAGCTGGGATTTCAGTCTTCTGTAACTTAACTCCAGAAATCACCTTCCATTCTTTTTGCTATATTTTGTATTAGAAGGAAGTCACTAGGTCCAGCCCACTCACTGAGGAAGAGCCTTTTAAACTAAGCTTTGATGTGACTAAAGACCATTGACTAAGATCTGGCTTTGTTTTGATTTTGTTTTTGTTTTACCACCAGTGATTCCATTTTTTGTTAAGCACACTCGTCGGGGGCGTTTGTCTTCCCCGCTCCTTTTCCTGTAAAAAATGTGATTGACGAGGCACACAGTTCTTAATGGAACTGTACAGCTCTGCTTGTTCATAGGGATTAAACAAGCTGCGATTATGCTTCAGAGAGATGTATTCAGTTAGAATAAACAGATGATCAATAGAAGCATGCTTATCTCTTTCTGTATTAAAATCTTTTTCTCCTCTTTAGAATACTAAACATTTTCATTTGTGATCAGTTTATTTTGTTCAACAAACCTTTTTTTATTTAACAGAAGCCACCAATATAATGCAGATCTAGCTTCATTATTGTTCCCATGGCCATTTTTCAGAAACGAGTTCAGAATCTGCCGGATGCCAGGTGTCTAGATGATGGGAAATGCCAGGAAACGTGATTTTGGCTTATAGCATCCTGAATCTCTATTTTAAAATGGTTCTAGGAAATTCAGTCAGCAATATAGTGTCACCTAGAGCCTTGCTAGGTGCCTTGGTGTCTCAGTAGGTTAAGCATGGGACTGCTGATTGCAAGGTTCAAACCCAGCAGCTGTTCCTCAGGAATAAGATGAGGCTGTCTCCTCCCATAAAGATTTACAGTTGTAGAAACCAAAGGAGCAGCCTTGCTGTGCCCTGTGGCGGAGTACCTGTGAGTCAGAATCGGCTTGATGACAGTGGGTGTAGTCTGGAGAAGGAGCCCTGGCAGCACAGTGGGGTAGGCATTGGACTGATAGCTACAAGGTCAGCAGTTCAAATCCTCCGGCCATTCTGAGGGAGACAGACAAAGCAGTCTGCTCCTATAAAGACTTCCAGTCTCTCAGAAACCTTATGGGTCACTTCACTCTGTTCTTTAAGGTCACAATGAGCCAGAATTAACTAGAAAGTAGTGGGAACAGGGAGAGATGGGGTGTGTGTGTGTGTGTGTGTGTGTGTAGAGCCATCTAACAAAGCAGATGAACCCCTGAAAAGGTGGCCAACCTGCAACTTTTAAAATCCTGTGTAGTCCATCTACCCCAAGTACACGTCGTCCCCCCCACTGGGTTTTTATCTTTTAACATTTATCTTTGTGATTTTTTTTTTTATTGTCACTGGTTGGATATCAGAATAATACTGATTTTTTAGCATAGTTGAGAAATATTCTTTGCTGTACTGTTTTGGGGAGTGATTTATATAGGATTTATATAGGATTAATATTATTTCTTCCTTTTTAGGGGGAGGGGCCATCACTGCCCTCTGGTGGGAGTGGGAGGCCCAGCCTTGCTCCTGGAGAGCTGCTGCTGGATTTGAACTGCCAGGCCAGTGGGCCGTAGTCCCACACTCAACTACTATGCCACTGGGGCTCAGCCCCCATTAAATCTTTAATCAAATTCACCAATGAAGCCATTTTTACTTAGAGTTTTTCTTTGTGGTAAGGTTTTAAATGACTACTTCAATGAATAAACTTTGATATAGTTCTTTCTTAAGAAATTTGTCGATTTGTTCCGAATAGTCAACTCTGTTGGCATAGAGTTGTTCATAATATTATATTGTTATCTTCCATATGCTTGATTCAGGTCTTTTGAATTGTTTTCTCAGTAGCTTTTTGGCCTTTTGGAATGCAGTTAAAATAACTATTTAAGTGCCGTTTGATCACTTGAGCTCTGGTGGTATAGTGGTTATGCTTTAGGTTGTTAACGGCAAGGTCTACAGTTCAAAACCACCAGCTGCTCCCCCAAAGACAGAGCTTTTTACTCTGGCAAAGAGTCACAGAATGGAAGCTCACCGGGACAATTCGACCCTGTCCTATAGGGGGCTGCTGTGAGTCAGCCCCAGGTTGATGGCAGTGCGATGCACGGTTACTTTTGGTGTTCTTTCTTTAACTTATTCTGACATCGGTTCAGTTCTGGCGGGTTTCAGCTATGCTTCTTCGCTTCAATACAGTCCATATTTTTGAGTCTATCTTGATGGATGGTGAGCACGACTGTACTCCAGAACTCCCCTCGAACTTTGGTCTGGGATGCAGTTAAGTACCTTGGACACGGATGGTTCTCAGCAGGTCCTAGAGCACTGCTGGGGGATGCAAGATGTTCTGACTGCTCTGCATTTGAGTTTTTCAGTCTGGATGGGGGTCGCCAGCACTGCCACTGGCCGGGAGTGGGGGGGCGGGG
Organism: Nesogale talazaci; assembly: GCA_004026705.1. Taxonomy (NCBI): domain Eukaryota; kingdom Metazoa; phylum Chordata; class Mammalia; order Afrosoricida; family Tenrecidae; genus Nesogale; species Nesogale talazaci. The sequence goes on from PVJH01013878.1 coordinate 37,916, forward strand.
GGGGGGTGTCTGACACAGCTCCTCGCCTTTGGAGTGGCTGAGTGGCTCTTTGCTCCGCTTGGGTGGTGTGCTCACATGCATGTGCTGAGGAGTTAATTGGTGAACATTCGAGGGGGAACATCTGTAGATCCCTAAGGGAGTTCGCTCTGTGCAGCTCTCTCCATGGTCCTCTCAGATTCTCAGCTGAGTTCCCACAAGCCAGGCAGACCACCTGGCCCCATCTCGGCTCCCCGTCCCTGCTCTATGACCTGGAAATGCTCCCAGGCAAGTAACCTACCACCACGAGCCAGTTCTGACTCACAGGGATTCTGTTAGACAGAAAGTAGAACTCCTCCACTGGGTTTCTGAGACTGTAAAGATAAGGCTAGCCTTACCCTTCTAGGTAGCTGCTGGGTTCGAACTATTGACCTTGTAGTTAGCAACCAACCCAGAACCCATTCTACCCTGAGGGCAGCTGGGCCCATTGTAAAGCTCATCTCATTTGTTCCTGTCTTTTACTTTACTTTAATTTATTTTTTTAAGATAGTATTATTGGGGGCTCTTATAACTCTTAGAACAATCTATACATCGATTGCTTTTGTGGCATCACTGCCCTGGTGGGAGTAGGAAGCCCAGTCTTGCTCCTAGAGAGCTGCTACTGGATTTGAACTGTCAACCCTGTGGGCTGCAGTCCCGCATACAACCACTGTACCACCGGGGCTCAGCCCTGATACATCAATTGCATCAACATATTTGTACATGTGTTGCCATCATTATTTCTAAACATTTACTTTTTTGGTACAAATCCTCAAATTTTATACTAAAATATGAAATTATCTGGGAGATAATATTTTAACAAAGATTACATATACTTAATTTGACCTTACATATATATATATTTAAAATCATTTTATCGGGGACTCGTACAACGCTTATTACAATCTATACAGGGCTCCTTTTTTTTTTTTTTTTTTTTGGCAGTTTAAAAACCTTTATTAGATGATCAGCCACTAGTTTTCATCCACGTTGACTGTAGGTTTTTGAAAGTGGTGATGGGCACGTAGGTCACCAATGTGTAGAGCTTGTTTGGGGAATCTTCATCCTCATTACGTTTCCTGGACAACCACATGCGGATCCGGTAAGGGACATTCCTGATTCCTTTGGCCCAGACAGCTTTGTTGAGCCTGGTGTCGATTTGTACATCTGGTGTCCCCATCTCCATGGCAAACTTCGGATCTCCTTGAGTGTCCTCGGGGCATGCTTCTTGAAGCCCACACCATGGATGCGCTTGTGAATGTTGATGGTGTACTCTCTGGTCACGACCTCGTTGATGGCCGAGCGGCCCTTCTTGTTCTCGCCGCCCTTCTTTGCAGGAGCCATTGTGCTGGGACCAGGCTGGAAAGGAAACATACAGGGCTCATTTTAAGTAAGAAAAGTACTTGGTTATAGACTTTAGGCCCAAGCTGGTCATCAGGGTCTTGGTTCTAACTCCTCCTACCGAGGAAGTATGTTGGGTAAGTCTTTGAGTGTGAGAAGTGGGACAACAGCAGTCCTTGGGGATGTGGGACTCAGTCTGTGTTGGCACATAGCAGATGATGGGCGTGTAGTGAGCTGATCTTCAATCACCAGCAGTGGAACAGAAGGTAAGCCTTGACTCAGTGGTTCACCTTCACCCTGAATGTTCATATCTCACTGTCTCGTGGGTTGCTTCTGTCTGTAGATCTGCTCTGGCCGCAGCCATCCTGGCTACTACATTGACTGGACGGACCGTGGCCATTCCTCAGCCTCGCCAGAGATCGCTGTCAGAGAGTGACAGCACGTGTGTTGGAAAGGACAGCGTCATTGAGCCCTATGCCACCACCTCAGAGCTACGGCTTCGGTAGGGGCTATCTCACTAGCTGTGTGTGTTTATGATGAATTTTGTTTCTTTAGTCAATAGCTTTTACTTACGTTACACTGGGACTGCAATGCATGCAGTTTAGCATTCAATTACTTCAATACTTCCATTTTGTAGATTTATAAGCAAATCTTTGAAATGGAAGGAGGTTAAGTTCTTTGCCCAATAGCTCACTACCAAGAAATAAAGCAAACCAACAAAAGACAAACAAACTGCCATTGAGTTGATTCTGATGCATAGCCACCCTGTAGGACAAGTAGAACTGCCCTTGGAGGTTTCTAAGACTGTGACTCTTTTTGTTGTTGTTGGGTTGTTTTTTTTTTTTGTGGCCTCACTGCCTTGGTGGAAGTAGGAAGCCCAGCCTTGCTCCTGGAGAGCTGCTGCTGGATTTGAACCATCAACCCTATGGACCACAGTAGACTGTGATTCTTCATGGGAGTTGAAGACCCCATCTCTCTCCTGAAGAGCAGCTGAGGTTTAGAGCGCCAGCTTTGCAGTTAGCTTGATTTATGACCGTAACATTAGTAGTCAGTACTCTACGATTAGTCTAAATGTGGAACCCTTTGGTTCTTAATGACTCTTACTGACAGTCCCCCAAATTAGGCTTTTTTTCAATAATCACCTGAAAATGGCTCTCTGAACATATGAGATGCCAATATATATATTTTTAAAATTTATTATTAATTGGGCGTTAGTACATATGTCATTTCCTAATTCAATCACACCAAGCTGTATTGTACATCATCTCCCTTTTACACCTGTTCCCTCCTACCCCAACCCTTATTCTATTTGTTCTCCCTATAGGTTCATTAATCCTGGGTTTCATATACAAAAAAAAAACACAGAAAAATTTTAACTTCAGGAGGGTGACACCCCACTGACATAACACCTCTGAGATAAACCCTAATATGAACAAAAAAACAAAAATACAGAAAAATGTTGAAAACTAGGTAAGATCGAGCATGCACCAGCGGGGGGGGATCAACTGACTTTAAAGTTTTTACTGTCCAAGTCAGGTTTTTCCCTTTGATCTTCTATACTCGTCACTCCAGTGCACTGTGCGGGGTAACTACTCTCCTCCCACCCCTCACTGATGGCAGAGAAAGATCACTGGAGGCTTATTGCCTGTGTAGTTCCCACAAATATAGCTTGGGCTCCCACTGTCATCCATAAACTTCTGCAAGGCAGATTCTCAAAATTTAGGCTCTGATACTACTTCCTCCTTCAACTTGGGATTGTCTGATCTTCACTCCTTCAGTGACTGCTGATGGTGGGCTTCTTCCATGCGGACTGAGTTGGCATCTCACGAAAATGCCTGCTTGTTTGGAGGCAGGCCGTTACGAGCCCGGATACTTTTTTGTCTGGGCACTATCTAATTGCTTCATCACATTTTGCTCGAGCATCCATATCGCCCGTGCTCCCTTCCTGAGTGCAATTATCAAGCAAGGCCATGGTGTAAAGACTAGTTTTCCTTAAGTTAGGTGACTCGGTATGAAGCATGGGGTCATAGGCTCACAGAGGAAGGAAGTGTTTCCAAAGTGTGGCAAACACTAGCCCACTGTCACTGAGTCTGTTCCCATTCATAGCGACCCTATATAGGGTTTCCCCACCTATGGGAGCAGACAGCCTCCTCTTAGTACTGAGGAGAGAATGGTGGTTGTGAACCACTGATCTCGTAGTTTGTGGTCCAGTGCTTATCCAGCAGCGCCACTGCAAACAAACAGAAACTGTCTTTCTCCCTTAGAGCTGCTGCTGGTTTCAAACTGCCAACCATGTGGATCACAGCCCAACTTGTAACTGCAACACCACCAGGGAACCAAATCTGGCCGCACTGGCTGCCTAAGGTGGAGCTGCACAGGCGAGGCTGCGGGCCAGCTGGCGCCACTGCCACTGCCATGTACTAGTGATCACGGCGGCTCCTGCTCCTGCTTGTGTCTCCCTGGGTGTCAGCCCCTCGCCTCACCGCCAGTCCCTCAAGCCAGGACCATTTAAAAAAAAGAAAGAAACAGACCTTTATTTTTTAAAATATAAGCTAGGAATATATATTCCAATATAAGATAGGAATAAGATTATTTTGTTTTTGTTGTTTTTGGGGCATCACTGCCCTCTGGTGGTGGGAGTAGGAGGCCCAGCCTTGCTGCTGGATTTGAACCTCCAACCCAGTAGGCCGCAGTCCCGCGCAGAACCACTGTGCCACCAGGGCTCAGGCCAAGATTATTTTTTTAATAGTCAATAGAAGGACAAGCTTTGGGCAATCAGGAGAAAAAAGTGAATCTCGAACTGGAGTGAGTACACTGGAATGTGTGCATATAGTGATGAGGCCACGAACACACAATTCCCAACTGAAAGATTATAACTCTCCATGCAAATCTGTGGGGAAATTAACTGGCTAAGCAAGAAAAGCAAATTCCCACCATCAGGTTTAAATTGTAGTGGTTAATTTGCAGGGAGAGGTTGGGGAAGTGATGTGTGCTGGGACGGGTGATCTGCATGTAGGCACACAAACGTTCCCGTGGTTTGCTGAGCCCTTCGCTGCATGGTAGATGTGCTTTATTTTATGTACCACATTGTTGTAAAAACAGAGCATCGCGATGCCCAGTCCTGCGCCGTTATTGCAGCCAACGTCTCTCCGTCTTGTCGAGGGCTTCCTCTTTCTCACGGCCCTCGACTTCACCAAGCAGCATGTCCTTTTCCAAGCACTGGCCTCTCCTGGTAGCATGTCCAAAATACGGGAGACATAGATGTTCTTTACTGGGTTATTTACTGAACACCCGAAGAAACCTAAACTAAGGGAAAGGCTAGCTAAACTGATAACACCTCTAAACCTGTTGACTGTGAATATAGTTTTGGTAATGACCGGGTAGACTGCATATCAGGCAGATGAACTAACCAGAAAAGCAGGAAAATGGAAAGCAGTGCCTAGGGTCTGCCCAGAGATCCATTAGGAGAAAGGGATTCCTCTTTTTGTATGTGGCAATTATGCTTTTATGGTGGGGTTGGGGAAAAACACATTTAATATGTGCCCTTTTTTACCCATGTGAAGTCTTAAAGAGTTTGCTTCTGTGCCCTTCTATGTTGTCATATAGAACAACTTGGCAGAGTGGGGTGCAACGTGGAGCTTCTTTGCCATCCTTTGAAACAACACTGGATGGCAGGGAGGAAGAGAACAATGACACGTACCTGTCATCCAACCCCAAGGAGTCGGGGGACTGCAGTGCTTGGAAAGAGGCAGCAGAGTCCAAGGATGCGCTGTATGCAGCACCGCACAGAGATCAGGTAACACCCATGCCTGGGTTTTTCTTGTGCCCTGATGCGAGCTTACAAGACACTGCAGAGGGCACAGGGGCTTCCAAACGTTTGTGGGGAAATGCCGCGCTCTTTCACTTCCATTGTGCCACGGTTGTGCTGAGACTCCCTTGAATTCGTAAGGGTTTTCTGTCTTCAGTTCTCCTTTTGACAGACTGATTTGGGATTCATTTGTTAAAGTGGTTCAGATTCATCTCCCTCCACTGATTAGACGCTCATTTGAGTGTCTGTCTTTTTGTCTTCAATGAAGAAACCTCTTCATGTTCCGTATGTCAACTGTCTTCCAGGGTGAGTAATGTTGTTTCCTTGAGCACCCCCAACCTCACCTTGCTGTCCCTCTTCCAGGATCTCGCTGCAGAGTGCAGCCTTTCTGCACACCGGCCTCCTCAGAGCGGCACTGCACTTCGTCTCTTAGTACGAGTAGCATTTGGGTGGTGGTGACTTCCCTCCTGTCAGGAAATGAGGCTTACGATGGAAACATGTCGTCAGCAAACACGATGACCTGCATGCAGGGCCTCACGGGACTGGCCTTGGGAATTAAGAAGCCAGCGCCAGATGAGGCTGAGCCCTACTGGTTGAGTGCAGGACTGTGGCCCGCGGGCTTGGTGGTTCAAATCCAGCAGCGGCTCTCAGGAGCAGCACTGGATAGCGCCCACGACCACTATAGGCAGTGATGTCCCCCCCAAAAACAAACAAATAAACAACAACAACAAAAGAAGCCAGCGCCAGAATTGTGGGCAGCACTGGGCCCAGGGCTGGGCTGGGCAGGTGGGCCCTGCCTGGCTGTCACAGATGGGGTATTGTGTTCATCATCTCAGCATAATCTGACTGGCATTCCCTTTGCCACCTAGGCTTTTCCCTAGAGAACCTGAGGTCTCATCCCTTTCTGCCAAATCTGTCTTCTTTTTTAAAAAAAACTTACTATGGTGAATTGGGTGAAGGTGTACAGTACAAACAGATCATTACTTTGACATCCAACAATTCAGACACATGCAGTTTTTTCTCCTTGAAAACCCCTCTATGTCAGATTAGCACCCATTCCTCCTTGTATCTTGTTCCCATTTCTTGTCTCCGCCCCCTTCCTGAGCCGTGTCCTTGGGTGAATGCTGCTCCTGGTTCCCAAAGGGTCTACCATGCTAAGGTGTGGGCACTGTGCCTCACAGTGGGTTGACAGTGACTTAAGCTGCTTGAGGAGAGCAGTAGCAGGGGCAGATTTAAAAAAAGACATTGGGGGCTGAGCCCCGGTGGCATAGTGGTTGTGCGCGGGACTGCGACCCACTGGGACGGAGGTTCAATTCCCGCTCACAGGAGCAAAGGCTGAGCCTCCTACTCCCACCACCAGGGCAGTGATGCCTTAAAAAAAAAAAAAGAAAAAAGACATTGGAGTTTGTGAAGAGGAAATTTTTAAAAAATCAAATTTGGGGGGGCTCGTACAACTTTTATCACAATCTGTAGTACTTCCATTGTGTCAGGCACATTTATGCATTTGTTGCTGTCATCCTCAAAGCATGTGCTCTCTACTTAAGCCCTTGGTATCAGCTCCTCATTTTCCCCCTCCCTCCCTGCTTTCCCCTCCCACATGAGCCCTTGATAATTTATAAATAATTATTATTTTGTCATATGTTATACTGTCCGACGTTTCCCACTCCTCTGCTGTATGTCCTTCAGAGATGAGGTTATATTACAAGGTAGATCCTTGTAATCTGTTCCCCCTTTCCATCCCACCTTCCCCCTACCCTCCCAGTATCACTACTCTCAGCAGTGGTCCTGAACAGATCATCTGTCCTGGATTCCATGTTTCTGGTTCCTATCTGTTCCAGTGTACATGCTCTTATCTAGCTGGATTTGTAAGGTAGAATTGGGATCATAATAGTGGGATGGGAGGAGGACTGAAGAACTAGAGAAAAGTTGTATGTTTCATCAGTACTACATTGAACCCTGATTGGCTCGTCTCCTTCCTGCAACCCTTCTGTAAGAGAATGTCCAGTTGCCCACAGATGGGCTTTGGGTCCCCAATCTGTACTCCCCCTCATTTATAATGACATAATTTTTAGTTCTTTGATGCCTTATACCTGGTCCTTTCAACACCTCATGATCACATAGGCTAGTGTGCTTATTCCATGTGGGCTTTGTTGCTTCTGAGTTAGGTGGCCGCTTGTTTACCTTTAGCCTTTAAAACTCCAGACGCTATATCTTTTGATAGCCAGGCATCATCAGCTTTCTTCACCACATTTGCCAAAGTATTCTTGCATTGAGGGAGTACTTGTATGGAGGTTCAATGTCCATCTGCTGCCTTAATACTAAACTTATAAATATATGCACTTAGATCTATTTCCCCATCCTCATATATAAACACATTTATATATGTGCATACCTTTACTTAGACTTCTATAAATGGCCTTTGCCTTCTTGTTTTTTCCTCTATTTCCTTTCACTTTCCTCTTGTTTTCACTATCATGCACAACCTTCATTTGCGTTTCAGTAATTCCTCTCAGTTACATTACCCTTGATCAAGCCCTTCCAGGCTTCCTACACCTTCCTCAGCACCAATTTATTTCTGAAGACACCACTGAAGCTGCACCTCTGGGAGAGGGACATATCTGATCAGAGCACTTGCTGTTCCCTTGTCCCCGGGTTTGTTAACACCACTTTTTTCCCCTCATCTCTCCTCTCCCATGTCCCGGTGGAACCGTCAGTCCAGTTGTCTTCTCCTCCAGATTGTTTATCCAGTCTATCTTATCTAGATAGACCTGCGGAAATAAAAACATGCACAAAATCAAGACAGAGCATAACATGGCAACAAAAAAACCCCAAAACAACAACAAAAAACCAATGGCAATAAAGAAAAGCTGTAAATAGTTTAAGGACTGTTTGTTGGTGTATAGTAGTGTTTCCAGGTCATCTGATGGGGTGCCATGCCCTGGTTCCAAAGTCTATTTTTGATATATCCTCAAGACTTTCTTGCTCTTCTCCTCCTGCTGTTCTGTTGTACACCCTAAGTGTTTCGTCTCAGTATGGTGGGGTCAGATCAGGTGCAGTTCCCACACTGTGTCTCCAGTATTATTTCCCATAGGTCTATTTAGGTTAGTGAGGGACATTGTGTTTTGTTTTTTTTGGGGGGGGGGGGACATCACTGCCCTCAGGTGGTGGGAGTGGGAGGCCCAGCCTTTGCTCCGTGGAGTTGGAATCGAACCTCCATCCTAGTGGGCCGCAGCCCCGCCCACAACCACTATGCCACCAGGGCTCAGCCAGGGACATTGTGTCTTGTAATAGGGCAAAGCCATATACTTTGGCTGCTCTGAGTGTGGATATTGTCCTCAAGGCGTGGTGGGCCAGGATATGCTCCACTCATTCATCCTATCCCTTCATTTGCTCATGTGTGCTCTGATCAGACGTATCTCTCTCCGAGCTGCAGCTTCAGTGCTGTCCTCTTAAGTAAATTCTTCTGGGGGAAGGGGCAACTGTCCATGTAGTTGGGATTGGGACCAGCCCCTCAGTCCTCCCTAATGGTTCCCTACTTCATGCTGGTATGTTGCATTCACATCTTGAAGCACTGGTTGAAATCTGGTCCCTTTTTTCCTGTGGAGATAAAAACAATATCCTCCCCTTCGATGGTTAGTGCCCTGTTTCCCAGCTACCCATTTCTTTTTCTTTCTTTTTTTTTTTTTTTTCCTTTTTACCCCATTCTTTTTAGTTGGCTACCATATGTATCCTTGGATTTGGTCTGGTCCCTGCCATACTACCTGTACCTCACCCCTGTATATTATTTGTATACAGTAGCTTTTTCCCTATGTCCCTTTTGCATTTTTTTTTAAACTTACCTCAGTGGACTCATGTTGTACTTGCCCTTTTGCTCCTGGCATACTTTTCTTAGCATAATTTCCTCTGTTGGTTCCTATACAGCAATGTGTGTCATACATTCATCACTGCTTTTTAGCGATTGCTGGGTCATATGGTTGCTCAATTTCTATCTGTTTTAGAGATTGCCAAATCTATTTCCATAGTGGCTGTACATATTTGTAGTTCCACCAGCAGTAGATGAGAGTTCCCGTCTCAACACAGCCCCTCCAACACTTGTTGCTTTCTGATTTTTTGAATTGGGCCATCTTTGTGGGTGTAGGTGGTATCTATTTTAATTTGCATTTCTCTATGGCTAATGATTGCAAACATTTTCTCATATGTTTATTGGCCATTTGGATTTCTGCCCATGTGAAACTTCTGTTCAGGTCGTTGGCCCACCTCCTGAGTGGGCAATTAGTTTTTTCTTTTTGGAACCTAGCAGATTATCATAGATTTTACTAATAAAGTAAGTGGGACATCATTGATCAGGGGGAGGGGGACTTTTTGATTAAAAATTTGGTCTATATGGAGCAACAAAAATGTTCATAGATGGGCTGAGCCCCGGTGGCGTAGTGGTTGAGTGCGGGACTGCGGCCCACTGGCTTGACGGTTCAAATCCAGCAGCAGCTAGGCTGGGTAGCTCCCACGCACACCAAAGGGCAGTGATGCTGCTCTCCCAAAAAAATGTGCATAGAATGCAAAAATCGTATTGTAATATATTTATTTAATTTTAAAACACCACGGGACTCAGGACAAATTGTTAAAAAGAGGGACGTCTGCTCACCTTATAATAAGACCTTTGTCTTATGTGTTATTGCTAAAGATATTTTCCCAGTCTGTGGGCTCTCATTACTCTCCTGGTGAATTCTTTCGCCATATACAGGTGTTTTATCTCAGAATATCCCACTTGTTAATTTGTGCCTCCTATGTGCTTGTGTCCTATTTCTGATAGCCTATGTATTTCCTGTGCCAAAGTTCTCAGATGGTCACAATTCCTTCATTGAAGGCCCTAATAGTTTGGGGTTTCACCTCGGGGTCTGTGATCTACCTTGAGTTTATTCTTGTGCATGGAGTGAGGTAAGGACCTTGCTTCATTTTTCTTCAGGTAGATATCCATGTTCTTCTGGCACCACTTGTTGAAGAGAACATCTGTTTCCCTTTTGATATTTTTTTGCCCCTTATCAAAGATCAGTTGTCTGTATGCTGATGATTTTATTTCTGGGTTTTTAGTTCTTTTCCATTGGTCTGAATATCTCATTATACCAATACCATGCGGTTTTGACCACTGTGGCTGTATAATATGTGCTAAAGTACGTTCATCAAGCCCTCCCTCTCTGTCCTTTTTGAGGAGTTCTCTGCTAATTTGGAGCTTCTTCCATCGTTACCTGAAGTTGGTCATCAGTTTATCCATTTCTTTGAAAAAAGGTGAGGGTTATTGTATCAGGATTGCTTTAAACTTATATTATGCCTTGGGAAGAATTGACATCTGTACTATATTGCGTTTTTCAATCCACAAGCATGGGATATTCTTCCATTTGTTGAGGCCACTTTTGGTTTCTTGTAATAGTGTTCTGATGTTTTCCTCATATAGATTTTTTGTCCTTTAGTCAAGTTTATCCCTGGATATCCCAATTTGTGCTTGGCTATTGTGAAGGGTACCACCTTTTTTTATCTCCTCTCTGTGGTCTTATCCGATGTGTATAGAAGTCTGATAGACTTCTGTTTGTTGATCTTGTATCCTACTACTCTGCCATACTCCTCTATTGCTCCCAATAGACTTCCTGTGGAGCTTTGGGTATTTTCCATATATAAAATGGAAATATATATCATCTGTAAATAACAATTGTTTCACATCTTCCTTCCTCAGGCAAAATACTTTTGATGTCTTTTCGTTGCCTTATGCTCTTACTTATGCTCTTAGCTCAAATCTCCAGTACAGTGTAAATAAGAGTGGGGACAAGGAACATCCTTGTTTGGTCTCCTTTTTAAGTGGAATTGTGTTCAATTTTTCTCCATTGACTACCATGCTGGCTGTTGGTCTTTCATCTACAGCTTGTTTTGTTTTGAGTATTTTTCCTTCCATTCCTGTTTTCTCGAGTGTCTTAAACAATAATTGCTGTTGGTTGTTTAATGCTTTTTCTGCATCTATCAATATTATCATGTGGTTCTTAAAAGTTTTTCGTGTCAATGTGGCAAATGATACTAATGGTCTTTCGTATGTTGAACCATCCCTACATCCCTGATATGAATCCCACTTGGTCATGATGAATTATTAGTTTTATATACTTTTGTACTCTACTGGACAGTATTTTGTTAAAGGATTCTTGCATGGATGTTCATTAGGGATATTGGTCTGTAGTTCTTGATTCTTGTGGGATCCTTGCCTGGTTTTGTTATCAGAGTTAAACTAACTTCTTAAAAGGAGTTTGAGAGTTTGCCATCTTTTTCTATGTTCTGGAAGAGTTTGTGTAGGATTGGTGTCAGTTTTTCTCTGTATGCTTGGTACAATTCTCCTGTGAAGCCATCTGGTCCAGGGGATTTTTTTGTTGCTAATCCCTTGATAACCTTGTCTATTTCTTATATTGATATGGGTCTATTGAAATTCTTGACGTCCATCAGAGATAATCTAGGGAGAGATTGTTTTTCAAGAATTTGTCCATATCTTCCAAGTTGTTGAATTCTTTAAGAGTACAGTCCTTGATAGTACTGTATAATTATCCTTTTGATTTCCTTAAGGTCTGTTGTAATGTCCCCTCTTTAATCCCTCATCCAAATTTGTTCCCTCCTTTCTTGGGTTCTGTTTATCCTTTCAAAGAGCCAACTTAGCAGCATTAATTTTTTCCCTTAGTTTTCTTATTTTCCCTGTCCTGAATCTTAGCCCTCGTTTTTATTATTTCTTTTCTTTTACTATTAGTAGGATTGTCCTGCTGACCCTGCTTTATTTTGTAAATTTTGTACTTGATCTTAGCTAAAAGGCCAAGAAGTGATAGTTGTTGTAAATTTTGATATGTAAGTTTTGGTACATTGTGTTTTCATTGTCGTTGGCTTCTAGAAATTTCCTAACTTCATCTTTGATCTGGGCCAATACACACTCCTTTTGCAATAGAGAATTATTCATCTTCCAATTATTTGCTCTTGTTTTCTTCATCTTCCTTTTGTTGATTTCCAACCTTATGGCACAGTGGTCAGAGAGAGGGCTGTATGTTATCGATATGATTAAATTTATGTAGCTTAACTTTATGCCCCAGTATGTGATCTATATGTGCCATGTGGGCTTTGAAAAGAATGTGAACTTTTTTGTATTTGGATGAAAAGCTTTGTAAGTATCTATCAGGTCAAATTGTCTAATTGTATTGTTTAGCTCTGTAGCCTCCTTGTTGAGTTTCTTTCCTTGCAATCTATCTTTTTCACAGTGTTATATGAAGTCACCCACTAGAATTGTTAAGGCTGTGATTTCTTTTTTCATCTTTTGGGTATTTGGTTGATATATTCAGCAGGGCTCTCATTCGGGGAATATATGTTTAAAGTGCTTCATGGTTCTTTGTCTACCATTCCCTTGAGCATTATATAGTGTCCCTCCTTATCTCTTTTTATGGTTTGCATTTTGCGGTCAATTTTACCCGAGATTAGGATTGTACCCCTGCTTTTTTTGAATTGCTTTTTGCTCAGTATGCCTTTCTTCAGTCTGTGATTCTCAGCCTATTTTGTCTGTAGTCTTGAAATGTGTCTCCTGTGGGCAGCAGATTGATGGGTTGTGTTATCTAAGCCAATCTTCTAGCCTCAGTCTTTTTTTTTTTTTTTGGGGGGGTGGGGGTGCATCACTGCTCTCCGGTGGTGGGAGTAGGAGGCCCAGCCCCACTGCTGGAATTGAACCTCCGTCCCAGTGGGCCGCAGTCCCGCGCACAACCACTACGCCACCAGGGCTCCGCCCTAGACTCAGTCTTTTAATGCCTGAGTGCAGTCCATTGATATTAAGTTATTATCTCCATCTGTTGTCTCATATTCAAGGTTATTTTCTCCATCTGTGGACTCTGTGATGTCATCTTATACCTTTTGTTTTCAGTGTTTTCCCACCTCCCTTTTTTATCAGTGTGTTGTACATTTGTGTGTGTGTGTGTGTGTGTGTGTGATTCTTCTTTCCACCCTAATCCAGTGCTATCTTGGGGACTGCTTTCTCTTGGTTGCCCTCTGAGTGAGTTTGTTCCATATGGCAGTCTCTTATTTATGCTTGCCGAGTGCTGTTCTTCTGCCCATACTGGGTCGTCAAGGGTCTTTTCTAGGGCTGAATTTCTTCTAATGTATTCTTTGAGTTTTTCCTTTTCTTGGAAGATTTTTCCATTTATCTTGATAGGTAACTTGGGGAGCATCTTCTTGAGTTTGTGTTATTTTCCTTCTATTTTTGGAATATGTTACTCCACTCTCTCCTCATCTTAGTATCTGCTATAGGTCTCAGCATGTTCTTATTTGAGAACCTTCGTATGTGATTGCTTGTTTTTCCTTAGCTGCTCTCATGATTTTCTTCTTTGCCTCAAAGTTGGGTAGTTTAACTATTATGTGCTGTGGTGACTTCTTCTTGGGATTCAGTCGAGCTGGTGTTCTTTCAGCTTCCTCAATGGTTACCTGGTTTTTATTCATTAAACTGGGGAAGTTTTCCTCCAAGAATTCTCTATTTTTGCAGACTTCTTTGTTGTGTCTTCCTCCGGTAGTCTGATGATTCTGATGTTGTTCCTCTACGTAGCATCAGACATAGCTCTTAGAGTTTCTTCAGCTTCTCTGATGATCTTATTCGATTCTTGTTCACATTTGTTAAAGTCTGCTTGACTGTCCTCTAAGTCACTGGTGCGGTTTTCTGCTTCCTCCAGTTTATTCTCCATATTCATGAGTCTTCTGCTGGATTTTGTTATTTCTTCCCTAAGCTTTTGTATTTCCCTTTGGTGTATGGACTCCTCTATCATTTCGTCATTTTTTGTATCATTTCTGATAAATTCTGTATGACTCCAAGCAGCATTCTGAAAATTTCTTTCTGTGGCAAATCAATGCCTGCTTCTTCTATGCACATCTTTAGGTTCAGGAAATCTGCTGTTTCTTTTTGTTTTTTGGTTTGTTTGTTTTTTGTGGGCATCACTGCCTCTGGTGGTCATGGGCACGACCCATTGCTGCTCCTGAGAGCTGGATTTGAACCGCCAAGCCCGCGGGCTGCAATCCTGCATTCAACCACTTACACCACCGGGACTCAGCCCTCTTTTTGTTTTTTCATTGAGGTCATTGGGGCTGATTGCTGTATGCATTGCATTGTTTTAGAGGCACCAAGTGCTATTTTCCAGGGAGTCGAAGCACTTTGGCTCTCTCTGGGAGACTTGTGGGACTGCTTCTTCGAACTGCCTGCAGCAAATTTCCGTGTGGAATTGGCCTACCACTTTATCCTCCTGTGACTTCACTCTTTCCCTCATCAACCAGTATTCCGTTTTTTGGAGCACAAGTTGGTTGGTCCTTTTAGGGGACACTGGGTCATTGTGGACCCTCAAGGATGGTGCTATACTAGGTGATCTCACAAGAAGCCATGGCGATGTGGCACACAGAGGGCATATGGGTGTGCCTTCTCACAGGGAGCGCAACAGAAGGTTGGTGGGTCGCCTACATTGGTGTAGAGCACCACGAATGGTGGGTGGAATTGCCCTGGCCAAGTGAATCACTGCCGAGGTTGGGCAGAGGGTCCTGCAGCAGCGTGGAACATTGGCAAGTGTTGGCGGAGCTGGCTAACGCCGTGTGAAGCACTAAGGCAGGGAGGAGGAAGTTCCCTCAGACATGGGGGACCACAGAGTACAGATAGGAGCTCCCCCAGCCACACAGGCAGGAATTCCCTGGAAAGAAGTTGGGCAGAATAGCTCCTGGTGGAGGGTGGGGTCGGCTTTCCCCAGCCTCAGGTTATGCTGCACGGGGTAGAGCTCTCCCCGCCGAGTTGAGGGCAGGGGTAAATGCCCTGGGCTAAGGCGAGTGGTCTGTAGGTCAGTAGTGGTGTGTGAGAAAACAGGGAAGAGACAAATTGGCAAAAAAAAACAAAAAACTAAGCCTGAGACTGTGGGGGATAGAAAGAAGTGAGAGAAACAAAAGTAACAATATAGCTGATCTCTAATCCCTGACCTTGGGGCTTCAAAGGTTTAACTCCTGCCCCCAACACTGACAAACTGTGGCTGTGAGATCTGGCAGACTAAGGTCAAACCCTAGCCAGCCTCCACAGTAGCAAACCAAAAGCCCCCAGCCTCTCAAAATCTTATGGATCTGTACCTACTTATTTTTAAATGATGCTCCTTCTGCAAACCAGCAGTGTTGCATTTCCCTCTTAGTAACTCTACTGGGCTGATTTCTGCAGAGCCCTTTTGATATATATTACAGTCACCATCTTCACCAAAGTCTCTGAAGAGGAAATATTTTTTTTCCCAAGCCTAACACCTTAACCCTAACCCTAAGAGGAAATTTACTTAAGATAACTTTGATCATATACATGCTTTTTTCAGTTTCTTATTTTTATTTTTTATTAACAATAAGGTTCAATTGTCACATGCGGTGAACAGTGAGGAAGATGAAAATTTTTCAGATCAAGATGGGTTTCCAGACTCCCCATTCACACGCCGGTGTCCACCAGAAAAAGGTGAGCCCCAAGTCAAGCTTCTAAAGGTTCAGAAGTATCGTCACTTGGTAATAAAAGTGATTGAATTTCTGGGCAGAGGTCAACAGCCCATCTCCAACTGTGGCTGTCTAATTATGCCAAGGAATGTGCTAGAACTTTATTTTCTGCAAATAAGCTCTTTATAGTGAGCTACCTGCATGGGAGCTTGTCTTCAAAATATGAGGTGCTGTCTTTGGAGTGTTTCTGTCGCTCACATCAGCAGCACAGGAGGGTGGGGCTTATTTATGCTCAGCTCTCTGAAACCTTCCAGGCTGGTTTCCTGTGGCTCCCTGGGGCCAGGTGCTACCAGGCACACAGTGGTGGTCTGCAGAACTACTGAAAGGAAGGGTGGAAGCAAGTTAGGAAGTTATGTTTTGTTCTCCATACACTGCCTGCAGTGAGCCTTCAGGCAGTTTTAATGGCGACTGAGTACATGGGAATCTTTTTTTTTTTTGTTTTTTTGCGGGGGGGGGGGGGGGGGGGGGTCACTGCTCTCCGGTGGTGGTGGTGGGAGTAGGAGGCCCAGCCCCACTGCTGGAATTGAACCTCTGTCCCAGTGGGCCGCAGCATGGGAATCTTTACAAACCAATTCTGTGAGTGCTTGATTTGGCAGAGAGAGATTTCCATGCATTATAGCCAAGGTTGTTGTGAGTTGTCCTTGGGATTTATTCTTAAAAAGTGAATGCTTTGATGTAGAAAATAACAGTATTTGGAAATGCTGAGCCATTGTGTCCTCTCATGCGTGTGTGAAATGTGTGCCCAAGCCATTGGTTGGATTGTGCACTTTTGTGAGAAAGCAGCAAGGTTAACAGTTCAAAACCCCCAACTGCTCTGTGGGAGAAGGAAGGGCTTTCTACTCCCATAAAGAGTTACAGTCTCAGAAACCCACAGGGGCAGTTGGACCTGGTCCTTTCAGGGCACTGTGAGCTGGCATGGTTCTGGTGGGTCTCTATGAGTGGGCACGACTCATGACAGTGAGTCTGTGTGTATTTTAATCAGAAAGCAGCACCCCTTCCTCCTCCAGCAGCTCTCCAGCGCCCTCTACCAGCCACGTTTATCACTGGCCCAATGACCTGTTCCAGCCTCAGAAACCAGCCACGATGGGTGGGATTTGGACCTTAGGGACAATCAAGTAATAGCTAGCACCCTGGTAGACATGCCTGTAGAACCCAAGTGGTGGCTAGGAGGCAGTGTGGCTCCTTTGGGGGCTCCTGATTAGTGGTGGGTATTAGGAGCATCGGGATGCTTGTGGTACCTGAATTGCAAATAGGTGGAAAATTAATATTGGGGCTGAAGAACATTTCTCTTTACCATTGAGGCATTTTTTTCAAGGAACAGCACCAGTGGGGGTGGGGTTTCCTCTGGGGAGGGGAATGACAGTGCAGAGGCGGGAAGGAGCCCTGAGTCCTTCTGAGGAGTTGGGTCTTGGCTTTGTCATCATGGGAGCCACTATTGAGGAACAAACTAGACAGGACAAGACGGACAACTCAGTGTGGCGCCCTGCCTCCCTCTGGGCCCATCTTGCCATGTGACCTTGAGTAGTCAACCTACCTGGTGGGCCCTGATTATTATCTACAGTCAACAACTTTCTGTGATTATGCTTTTCTGAGATGTCAAAGTTCTGCTTTGTTTTAAAAGTTTTTTTTCTTCCATCTCGACCACCCCTTCTCGCTTTTTAAACAGATGGCAAACGTTCAGTTCTGAATCTAAAGGTAAGATAATTTTTTAAAAACCATCTTCCCAACAGATGAAATTTATGTCCTAATATTTAAACAGCGCCCATGATTTGTGGGAAAAACATGAGATGGGGGCTTCAAAAAGTTTGTGGGAAATTCTGTCATGTTTAATTTCATTTTCCCACAACCTTTGTGAAGCCCCTTTGTATCTTGCATTTCTCACTAAAGGAATCCTTTCCTCTTGGGAGGTAATAAGCTCTGACATCATTAGCATAGAGGATATATCATTATAATGACTAATTTGCTGGCAATGGAGAGTTTCAACATAGGTTCATATTTTGCCATTCCACAGATAGTGAAAAATTAGATACTCTGCTTGGTGCAGAGGCTGTTTTGCAGCATAGCTTAGACAGTAAAGCAACTGTCTTAAGTTTATTCTACTTTAACATGGTGCAGGGTGGGTTTTCATGCAATTCCTAGTTCTTCTGAAACTCAGCAAAAGGAGGTTGCTCCAGCCAGTTCTGCAGAAAGGCCCTTCCTTCATGATTTGAAGTGCATTTGTAAGATTCACAGAACTAAAAACTACCAGAACCAAACTGAAGCAAAAAACCCTCCATGCTGGAATAGTCTCAGCGATGTCCTGGCTACTTGTGCAAGCCTGCTATGAGGAACTGCCACATCTCTGTAACTTGTTGCTCTCACGTTTTTTCTGTTCCAGGACGAAAAGACCCCGTTATATGAAAAGCCTCCACCATCCCCAGGTAACTGTGTTCTGAATTTCCTTTTATGACTGAAAAGCTTACTGTTTTAGAGAATATCTTGAATAATCTGGAAATGAAAGTCCCTTTTCAGTCTCCTTGGAAACCGATTCTGTCAGTCCTCTGTTATGGGAATTAAGAAAGAGTTCTCGAACTTCCATCTCTGCCTCAAAAGACAGAGCCCAAACTCTGGGTGGTAGACTCTGGGTAGATGGGTGAAAGACTCTGTTGATGTGTTTAGATGCTGGATGGGTGAATAAACCTGCCGGTGTGTTAAATATTGGTGGGTGGGTAGATGGGCCTATGAGATGTGCTCGGTTGTTGAGGGATAGGATTAGGGAACTGAGTGTGTTCAGATGCTGAGGGCAACTGTGGGAAGTTCTTAAATGTTGAGTGGGTCCTCGGTGGGCCTGTGGTATGCATTCACATACTAGATGGCTGGCTAGAACTATAGCACGAACTTGGATTCTTGGTGGGTGATGAATAGGCCTGTAGGATGTACTCAGGTGCTGGGTGGATGGATGACCCCGTGGATGTGTTCAGACATAGCACAGTTGTGTGGGTGAGCCGAGAGATGTACTCAGATGCCGAGTGGTGACTGAAAGGCATGTCAGTGGGAGTCTTCAGATGCAAATGGGGCAGGGGGTGCTTCCTCCATAGACAGGTGAGTAGTTGTATATGAGAGCTTGCTCATGGGATGAAGCTAGGAAGTCCTGGAGATGCTTTCTGGAGTCTATGTCCTGTGTAGTTTGGGGAATCTCAGTAGCTTCTGAGTGGATCTTATATTTTTAACTGTATGTCACACAGACCACTAGCCTGAAAATCCTATTAGAAGTCAATACTGTTCTCTTTGTTGGACTGATGTTCTTTGTGGGTGAGTAGGAATCTGCTTGATGGCAGTTGTGTCTCGCTTTTTGAGTGTTCTCTACAGGGGCCCTGGTGGCATAGTAGTCACACATTGGGCTGAATTTTGAAACAGAGAAAGACAGGGCTCTGCTCTCATAAAAAGTTCCAGTCTGGGAAACACAGGATCCTGTAGGGTCACTGCAAGTCTGCCTCAATTCGATGGCAGTGAGTGTGTAGGAGCCCTCATGGTCGAGGTGCTAACCAAAGGAGAAAGATGAGCCTTCTGTTCCTGAAATGATGTAGTCTCCAACCCACAGCCGTAGCTTTGCTCTGTCCTGCCAGACCACTGTGAGTCAGAATAAGTTTGATGGCAATGAGCTTGGTTTGTTAAATGCTGGAAGTTTTCTGGGTCTCATAGATTAAAGCTTCACTCTGTATTCTGCTGCTCAACCCATCCTTTAAATGTTATTTATCCATGAAATCATGATTTCCATGATTTTCTCTGAATCATTGACCAGCCTCTCTTGGAGGATCTTTTTTTGGGGGGGAGAGTGGGGGGGACAATCACTGCTCTCCGGCGGTGGGAGTAGGAGGCCCAGCCCCACTGCTGGAATTGAACCACAGTCCCAGTGGGCCGCAGTCCCGCGCACAACCACTACGCCACCGGGGCTCAGCCCTGGAGGATCTTAACTATACTCATTCCCCAGTCTTGTATGTTGTGTTACAACTACCTTTCCTCGGCTCTTTGACGCGGTTGTTTCCCATAGCTCAGATGTTCTTGGTGTGGTGCCTCCCTGGTCCTTGTTTATGGCAGGCGGCTTGTGAGGGGGAACCAGCAAGCTGCCAGGCATAACCTGTCTTTCCAGTGATTGATGGGAAGGTCAGCTTTCTGGCCAGCAGCAGAATGAGGCTCTTCTTCTGTATGTTTTTCTAGCTCCTTACCTTAATATCTAGATGAATTGTCTGGCCAGGGAAACCATGTTATTCTCACAAACACATCAGCAGTTCCTCCCAGCTCACTCCCTGTCGCTGGGAAATAGTGCCTGGCTTCCCCCTAGGGGTGTGAGGCATAGCAATACAAAACAGATCTTGGTGTTCATCCTTGACTTGTTTTTCCCTCTGTGCCACCCAGTCAGTCATCAAACCCTGCCAGGTTTTAGCCCGCCAACATTCTCATTTCTTCCTTCCTCGCTGCCCCCCTGGCTGGCCTCCCTCTGGGGCACCCTTATTCCAGTTCCTCCCTTTCTTCACTGTGAGGAGTATTTGATTGATTGGGGGGCCTCTTGCCATTTCATATAAAGTTGAGGGCCTTTTCATTCCACCTCTCTGAACTAAAGCTGTTCTAACTCCTGCATCATAAAATTCAATTCTGCATTATAATATGCAAGTTTCTCTCCCTCCCCCTTCCACCCTCCATGCCCGTGCATGCGTGCGCGCGCGCGCGCGCACACACACACACACTTACTCACATACTCACTCCTGGTCTCTCACCTTCCCCCCTCTCTCTCACCCTTTTCCTGGGCAAGCCATTTGCTTTCCAGGGACAGAAGAGCAAAGTACAAGGTGTATTGGCTATTTTTGTTAGTCATTTTAAAAAATAAAGGTTCAAGAAATTTTGGTGTAGAAGTGTAAAATACCTACTTAAATTTTCAAACTGTTACTGTGTGCCTTTTCAGATATCACTGGCAAAATACGTCCACGATATATAGAAATAACCAAGGAAAAGCTGGAGGAACTAAAAGAGAAAAACTTGATACTGAACAACACAAATCAAGCCCTCACCTTGGAGCTTAATGAGATACAGGAAGC
>PVJH01013879.1:0-12717 GCA_004026705.1 Nesogale talazaci
TCAAGAATTGAAAGGCTCCCTTGTCCCTGAGACATTCTCCCCGCCCCCCTTGCAGGGTGGGGGTGGGAAGATAACAAGGAAGTCCCCTTTTCTGCAGTCTAAATCGTGAAGTAGTACCAATGGCCTGCAGTATTGGGGATGTAAATAAGGGGACAGGTGTCTCCGAGCTTGTGTCAGCTCCTTGTTCTGGTCATTTGTACGCTCTTTTCCTTATTTTAATGCTCACAACATCCCTGGGCAGTCGAGATGTCTTCATCTCGCAGGAGCAAAACTGTGGTGCGGGGAAGGTCAGTCACAGTGTGATGCCACGCGGCCAGTGTCCGAGGAGCGCTTTCAGACTGGACCTGCCTTGGCATTGCCCCCACGCTGCTCCAGCTCTTTAATTGCGTTTCTTTCACAGCTTGTGTATTGGGTAGGTACACGTGGTATGTAAAGCAGACACGGGAAGAGACTGTTCCACCTTTGTTCCCCCCCACCCCTCTAACCTAATGAATGTTGCACCTCTTTTATGCAGAGAAATGTTATGAATATGCACAGACACGTGGGAATTTGTTTATGTGTGCAAGCCTTTTTTTCAAAGACCCTTAGTGTAAGGATGTTATTTATTCACTTCAGCATCATGCATTTTTCACCTGAGAATATATCTTTTCCCCCTGCCCCCAAACCTTCTTATTGGGAGCTCATACAGATATCTTAAGAATATATCTTGTATGTCTCTCCTTATTAATTTGAGAGCGCTCATTCTGTTTGTACCGCTACATAATATTCCAGTTTGTCCTTGGAAGGCATCCAGGTGTTTTTATGTAGACTTGATGAGCAGCATGCCTGACAGTTTCTAACTTGAGATACTCAGTGGAGAGAAAGAGTGTGGCTACATCAGCTGGTTGCCTTTATCCGAGAGCCACATACTTCGAGGACATCAGTGGAGGCCTCCGAAGCCGCTGCCCTTCTGACGGCGGAAGCACGTCGCCACTGTTTGTGGGGTGTCTCTGCTGTTGTCCCCAAACCACAGTGGATGATATTGTACGTTGCCGCTGAGGTTTCCTTCATGCAGAGAAATCCTTCTTGAAAACATTGGTGCTCAGAGCTTTGGTCTTTAGCCCCCGTGTGACACCTGCGTCCTAGACACGTGCCGTTGTCCCTCCTTCAGTCAGGCAGCATCCATGTGGGTGCACCGGGTGTGTTTTCTTTTGCTAGTTGAGGGCTGAAAGGAGAACTTTGTTCCCGCCGCCCCCCCCCCCCCACGTGTGTTCCTGAGCATAGTTACAGTCCCCATTTCCAGCTGCTTTCACGGTGCCTGCACAAAGCAGGGCCTGTGCCTGTTTGCCTGGCGCTGGGGCTGGGTCCTCAGTGCTTCCCTCACACCGGGCCTGGTATGTCGTGGGCACCTGGTAGAAACTGTGAAGTCAAGGATGGCTACTTAAACAGCCGTGGATTTGCTATGGTAGCCTTCTGAGAGATGATCGAGGTGGGATTTGAACTCCCATCCTTCTGCTCTGAAACCTCAGCACCTCCCTGACAGCTGTTCTTCTCAGCCCCAGGGAGTCATTCCTCCAGGCCTGCCTGGCAGAAAGGAGGAAAACACGTCCCTTCCTGTTGTAGGTTTTACTTTGAAGATTTGGGGTGTGTGCGAATATCATTTCTCTTTAAACGGACACACGTATATGGAGGAGACTGTAACACTGATATAAGTGAGTGAAATAAATAGGAGCCATGTCTGAAGGATCTTGATGTTGGGGCAGTCCTCTGTGAAGGATACCCCAGAGCCCTTGCTTCTGCTGCAGACCCCCTGCTGTGGGCTCTGTCTGGGCACATTTGTGGACAGGTTTGAGACGCCTCCACTGACTGCTGGTCTGGCCTCTGCTGCCATCCAGTTGCCAAAGACGTGGGCTGTCAAGGCTGCTGTGAGTTGTTAGCCCAAGGCCCACCCCCCTTTGTTCTAGTCAATGAAAAGGCAAGTCGTTGGGTGGAGTGCCCTGAGGTCTCTCACAGACAGCTTGCCCGATGGAGTTGTGGTCTTTGTACTTGCACATGCCCTGAAATCTCACCCTGAAGCTAGACAGGCCCCCACACGGCCTCTTGCTTACCATCCACACGTTTCTTTTTTTGTTAAGCAGTAATGGGCTCCCACTGCAACTACCACCACGTGAATGATTGTAAACCACCAGAAGTAATTGCCTTGGAATGGGAAAAGCAAACTGCAGAATTGCTTATCAATTTGCTTGGCGGAGGGCAAACAATTTTTAAATCAGTCTCACTTGTATGACATTTATGCCTTGATGTTTGAATGCTCTAGCTGTTAGAAGCTTAGAACATTTACATAATTGTTCCAAGTCTTGAGACATACAGGGTTTTCTTTTGAGACCACCAGTGTTCAAGAATTCCCCTTGCCCTGTGCCCTGAGGCTAATGAGGTGTTGACTCTCACCTCTGCTTATTGGATGTGCCCTCTGGTGGTCAGTCAGTCCAGGAGAAAACTGTCCCCAACCCCACCCCCCTGCTCAGTCGGTTTCCCCTTCAAATGCTTTGTATTCTCACGGTTTTTCTTTTCTTTCCTTTCCTTTCTGATTTGGCCTGGAAGAACATTGAGCTCAAGGTGGAAGTCGAAAGTCTGAAGCGGGAGCTGCAGGAGCGAGAGCAGCTGCTCATCAAAGCCTCGTGAGTACCTGCCATCCTGCCTGTAGGTGTCCCCAGCGGTCTGCCAGCAGAGGCTCCGTGGGTCAGCAACATAGACCCCTGCACTTTCCTCAGAACGCTGCCCACCTCTCAGAAGCTCCCCCTCATGCTTCCAGAAATTTCCCTTCTCCAGGGAGACCCACTGTTCGTGCCTCTGCCACCAAGGTTTCATTTTGCCTGTTTGGAAACTTCACGTGAGGGGGTTCCTACCCACTGCACTCTTTGTTCAATCATGTGTTTGTGATGGGCCTCCATGCTGCTAAGTGAACCAGGAGTTCATTTCCTTCTCTTTGCTGCAAAGGCCCCAGGGTCTCTGGGAAGCCCTTGCAGGCTCCCAGGGAGGTGAAGGGCGACTCATTTGTTTTTAACTTGTTTTATGTACCAGACTCCATAATATTCTGCCTACAGGGGTTGGTTCTATTGCTTAGAGCCACGTGAAAACTATGATTCTATATTAATCAGTTCAGTATTCCTTTGTGTATTGATTGGCTAACAAGCAAAGTTCTACAAATATAACTGATGAGTTATCTGGCAGTCATTCATTCATTCATAAACATGTTATGTCTTTGCTTGTGCCATGGACTCAGGAGGTGAGAGGACTTGTCCCTTTCCTCTGAGAGCTCATCAGAGGCTGGTGAATTGCCCTGCACACCTGTAACCATTGTCATGGAGGTCCTGCGATAGGTGCCCCTTGTAAGCAAAGGTGCAGTCTTGCCTGGTGAGTGTGGAATAAGACTTCCTAGGGTGACCCACCAAGGATCTCTTCCCCAGGGGAGCAATCTATGATTCGTATCAGAAGGGAGTGGGCTGTACCTAAGGTGGAGTGGACAATAGGGTTTGATTGCTTCCTGGTAGATAACCTTTAAGCAGAAAACTTTTTTTTTTGGCATCATTGCCCTCTGGTGGTGGGAGTAGGAGGCCCACCCTTGCTGCTGGATTTGAACCTCCAACCCAGTGGGCTGCAGTCCTGCGCACAACCACTACGCCACCGGAGCTCAGCCAAGCAGAAAACTTTTAATAGTAAGCAACCATGAGCTTGTAAGAAGCATCTTCAGCTTGGTATCATTACGGGAACATCGTGGGAGGTAACTTTCGGTTAGGAGAATGTGACTGGGACTCATATCCAACTCATGAACCTGAAGTCCACCAGTGTCTGCCTCCCTGCCTCTCAATTATGAGTGGAGGGAGTTTGTCCACATACACCCACGTCCCGGTTCTCAGTCTCCAGCCACGGAGGTGAATAGATGGATTACACAGACTTTACAGGAACTTGATGAAGGGAGAGAAAGGAGATGTCATGGGTAACTCCTAGGCTTGGGCGTGAAGATCTTGGAGGTCATTAGGAATGTTGAGTCTCTCCAACTCTTTATCCTAAACCCAGTTCATGGACACTCAATATGTTCTGAGTCCTGTGTTCTGGCCTTGTCCTGGAATATCTTTTCCCCTTCTTCTCCTCTCCCAGTCCAAATGCCTTTCCTGTGACCTACTCGCTCCTGCAGGTTCCTATTGATTCACCCATGGTTTCCTCTAGCCCACGTCGATCTCTTCACAAACCTCATGATGGCATATAATGACAATCACAAATGTTTGGGGCACTTTCCAGTTTCAAAAACACATTGTGTGTGTGTGTGTGTGTGTGTGTAAGAGCACCATCATCATCCAGGGAGATAGACAAATCCCATGGGATTCTTTTTCTTTTTTAGAGGAGATCATTTAGGCCTGGAGAAGAGAAGGGCCAGCCAGAAAGATGCAGGGCTGAGATTGGAACTCAGTTTTTGATTTCTAGGCCAGTGCTAGTATCTTGTTACATCTTCTTTTATTACTTTGATGTGCATGATTCTCATTTCTCCAGCAGGGCTATAAATCCCTCAAAGCCTGGATGCATAGCATCAGGGACTGGGTCTGGCTCTGGGGCCTCTGGACTTTGGTCTCCATCTGTTAGAGGGATCTGAATACCTGTTCTTTAGAGCCATTATGTGGATTTCTTAACACAGAAATGGCCGCCAACTCAAGTCTGACTCGTGGCGGCCCCAGACTGAGTAGTCCATACGTGCACAATAGCTACCACCAGCTTGCCAAATGATCCTTCCCCTTTGCCCTTAACTGCTTAGGACCATCTAAGGCTATATGTGTGGCAAATACTTGCTGATGGAAAATACCTTTAAAAATTCAATGCCCTGAAGGTCCACTTCGAGTTCACTGATTTTGGGGGGTGGGGTGAGGTGGGGTGTGTGTGTGTGTGTGTGTGTGTGTGTGAAGGAGTGGAAAAGCTGAATCTTATTACAGGGGAAGCCCCTGACTTTGCATAATGCTGATTGAAATGGAAAGACTAAAGAACAAAACATTTAGAGCTAAAACCAGTAGTCAGGGTTGTGTTTCTGGAAAGCACTTGTTTTGGGTGGGAAGCTAGATTAGCCCCATTTCGCATGTCTTTCCCAGGCCCTGTGAGTCTGTTGGCGAGCTCTGGTCCCACAAGGAAAGAATGGTTAAAGAATTTACCCTATTTTGTTTGGCCCATAACATCTTTTACTGCATTTGATCTTTATAAGAGCTTTGTGAGGCACCACTTTACCCTTTTAACTGAAGGGAAAACTGAGGCTCATGGGAGCGGACAACTTTCCCAAGGTGGAAAAGAGCTGGGACTGGACCTGAGCTTGAGTTGGTTCGAGGGCCCACTGCAGAACTGTGAAGTAAACATACATGATTCCTGGCTTTCTGTGGTTGTATTATCAGTTACAATAGGGGGTGTGAAAAGCAAAAGCAGTTATGTTGTTGAGAGTAAATTTTATCTCTGTGGCTTTGAAACACACACAAAAAAATAATAATTCCATTAGGAGAGGAGAATTGCACCATACTGCTGAGTATAAATTTTATTGCTACAGGAACTGTAAAATACAAAGATGATAAATGAAAAGTTGGAACATTTATTATTGGGAATATATTTTATTGGTCTAACTAAAGCACAAACAAACTGAATCATACCAGTACTTGTTAAGCATTGTAGTCAGTCTCCTGACAGCGTACCTGACTCCTGCTGCAGCACAGAGGTTCTGTCTGGGCCGTGAGCAGGAGGAGGCAGTATGTTTGCACCTCTGGTGCTTCTGGGCCCAGGTAGTGGAGGTGAGCCCTTGCATAGGGAAGGCTCTGGAAAGTATGTGGGCTCAGATGTTCAGAGCTGGCAAACACCATGGACCCACCATTCTGCTGGACACGGCCCTTGAGGGGCGTTGGAAATCGGGGTGTCTGCAACGGGGAGTTGTAGACAGTACTGATGAAGGAACGAAGCGGGAGAGCCTGGGACTAAGGGTCTGTAGTAGCGTCAATCAGGAAGTGGCGGTGGTGGCCTGGGTCATGCCCGCGGGCACACTGTGCAGCTCAGTTCAGCCCAGCGCCCAGCCAAGGGGCAGCAGGAGGCCTCTGGCAGCCTCACAGCAGGCCTCTGGCTGCAGGCCATGTGCTCGGATCCGGGAGGAGGCAGTGCTGTGGGGGCCGAGGGCTGGCTCCAGGCGCACTAGCACATTTCAGTCTAAGAGTGGTCCGTCCTCGCCGTCTCCAGGTGAGGAAACCGAGGCAGCGTACCTGGACCAGGGTCACTCTGAGGATACCGCACGTAGATCTGCCCTGGGCCCATCGTGCTTCTCCCCGGTTGTTCTCGTGGCATTCCATTAGGGTGATTTCACGACACGGGACATTTCTGGGTGAGAAGAGGATTTGAATAGTGTCTTTATTTGCAGACGACTTGTGTGTGAGACTTGGGCAGCTAACGTGGCTCGAGTGTAGACTTTGCATTGTTCTCAGTAAAAAAATGCGCGTGACTTGCCCATGTGAATCTCTAATCACATGGCTCTTGGTTGGAAAAAATGTTTCAGCCCTAAAATAGGGTCTTGGGAAGCTGGTGATGGAGAGATTTGTTCTGTGGCCGTTTTTTTTTTTTTCCCCCTGAGAAACCAGCTTTAGGGGGAGCCATTTCCCGTCAGATTCTATCTTTTGGAATCATTTTAGAAATCTGCTGGGAGCGCCTGAGATTGTGTGTCTCACAGATTCATGCTTGACACTGTTTTCCTTTCTTTGGGGGAAAGCCAGCATGAGCGGCTCCAGGGGTCTCGCAGCTGAGCTTGCTGTGCCAGCCAGAGGAGACTCTGCTGTGGCGGCACCCCGCTGTGATCCCTGGCACTTCATGTTAGGGTGACCTGGGCAGTGAGCCGCTCTCCTGGCTTCCTGTGCTAAGTGGTAGCCCCTGCTCCAGCTGATGGACACTGTGGCCTTGAACGCGCAGCCCCTGCAGCATGGTGGCTAAAGATGGAAGTGCACAAACCCGAGTCCCTCAGATGTCCCTGGGTGCGACCTCTGTGCATGGTGGCTCCCCACCCCAGCGCCCCACCTTTCCCTCACCACCCACGAAGATGTTCTTTGCTAGGAGCTTCCGGGAGTGCTGTTAAGTCTGTGATGCACACTTACCTTTTGACCCAGCATTTCCATTTCTGGGAATGGGTCCTAAGGCAATCACTGGATAATGTCCCTGCCAGGATGTTTTTATTTTATTTTTATTTTTTAAGTTATAGCATGGCTTATAATAATGCACAGTGACACAAGCACTTACCGAGTGTTTATTGTCTGTATCAGGCACCGTTCTTAGAGCTTCATGAGCATTTTCTGAGATGGGTAGAACCAGAAGCTTGCTAAAGATTTTCATCAGACCATTGGTTTAAGGAATTATTGTGTATTTCTCCAAGAGTGGATTCCTACCTCGCCCTGTAAAGGGATGAAGTAGATTTCTACTCTCTGACCCCCAGGAATGTTGATGGGGGTGGGGGTGTATATGGTCACGCCTGTAGCATAGACTGGAGGGCCTCACAGGAGCACAGCATCTCACCCTTTCTCTGGTGGAGCACTTGGAGGGGTTGAGCGTGCTTACCCATTGTGCTCCCCAAATAATGACAAATGCATCTGGATGCTCTATTTTTATAGACAATATCTGGAAGGACATATAGTAAAATGTTAGCATATATATTTTTATGTAATGAGATTATGAATGGATCCTGTTGCCTTTTATCTTGGTTTTTGAACAGCAAAGGTTCATTTAAGAATAAGCAACAACAGTCTATTAAATAAAATAGCATTCCATAGGAGTACTGGCTGGCACACACTGGTCTCTGCGGGGCTGTTGAAACTGCCGCCTGACTGTCCACCTGTGCTGTTTTTATCTTTGCGTCTCTTTGCAGCAAAGCCGTGGAGAGCTTAGCCGGAGGGGGTGGCTCTGAAATCCAGCGGGTGAAGGAGGAGGCTCAGAAGAAGGTGCAGCAGGTGGAAGATCGCCTGACCCAGAGAATCCTCCTTTTAGAAGAGGCAAGTCCCGAGATGCCACCGAGGAACAACGCGGTTCTATCTGGGATTAGCAACCGGGTGGGCGGGGTGTGGTGCCTTCTTTCATGAATGGCTGGGCTTTTAGCAGAACTCACAGCAGCTCTTATTGAGGAGCTCCTGGGTTCCCAGCCCCACTCTGGGCATGGTGCATGCTTGGTCTGTAACCCGTATGCCCCGCTAAGTGGCGTATTGTCCGGTCCCATGAAGGAGTCCTGCGACTTCTGTCTCCAGCTTCTGCTCTTTGAGCACCGCTGCCCTTCCTATTCAGGGATGACCTTGGTTAGTCCTTGTACAGAACAGAGAAAGGAGGCCCAGAAGAGGGAAGCAACTTGCTGCCCTCAGCCAAACCTGGAACCTGAGTCCCTGACTTACTAGCCCTTGTTTGCCCCTCCAAGGATCCCTGGTGGTACAGTGGGTTAAGCATTGGGCGCCTCACTAAAAAGTCAGTGCTTTGGCTCCAGCAAGCCACTCTGTAAGAGGAAGAGGTGGCAGTCTGCTTCTGGAAAGATAGTGACCTTGGAAACCCGACAAAGCCGTTCTCTCTCTCCTGTAGGGTCTCCCTGAGTTGACATCAGCTCGCCGGCCAGCTGGCCGGGGGTTTGGGGCTTGGCTTGCCTGCCCAACCCAAGCCCTCCCTCAGAATCCACCCTCCATCCAAACTCTCAACCAGTCCTTAATGAGTGCCTTTTCTCTCACTGACCTCGGGGTTAGCTCTCGTCACTGCTTGCTCTCAGTTCCGTGTCTGCTACACTCGTACTTGGAGTCTCTGAGACTCCAAGTCTTTGTGTCTCTGAGATGTTAAAAGGTTTTCCTCTAGTTTAAACTCAGCCCATGCCAACAGCAGGTAGTCCCCAAGAGGTTTCTGTTCTCACTGCTCCATTGTAAGTTTGTTCTGATAAAAATTGAACACCTCAATGTTTTTTTTTCTTTAGTGCTTATTATTATTATCATCGATATCTTTATAAACCTGGTCTGTATTTTCTCTTTGGAAGTAAGAAACACTACATGTAAATTTATAGGTCTGTTTTCATATATATATATAAAATGCATGCATCATAAACTTTTATTCTGATGATGAAGCAGAGTTAGGTGACGTTGGCGGTGGGTGGTTGCCGCAATAGCTAGGGCCTGAACCACCTGGATTGTCCCTGGGAATGGGCCTGGTGTCTCCAGTCAGAAAGTTGTTGAGCATCACTGGGCTGCTCCTGTTCGTTTTTTCTTGAACCTGCCATTTGGCTGTAGTATAGCAGTCAGCGTTTGAGTCCTTGTTTCCAAACGAAAACCCCTGGGTGAGTTTAGAAATGTAATCTACATGGCGGCGTTTTGAATAGTGATTCATAAAGTCGAACTTCTGCGAGTGAACATCTGAGAGTGATCGCATCAGCGCATTCTGAAGGGCAGCCATCTGTGGTGTGCGCATTACTAATGGTAGGGTGCTAGGAGGGAAAAATTCAAACCAAACTCAAACTGGACGACCCTAAGTGTGACTCGTTGCACTTTTGAATATACTGCGAATTGGGGTCAGCTTGTCCCTGATTCTTGTTCTGCTTTATGAATAAATGAGCGCTCTTTATATCATCTGTGGCCTCGACCTGACCCTGAAGACATTTGTGGGTGGTGAGACCCTTTGTGCTGTACTTCTCAGTCACGATTTTCCTCCTGCTGCCCGTGTGGGGAAGGGGTGTGTGAAAATAGGAAGTTCAGCACATAGGGAGTCGGCTCCGGCTCAGAGAGGGCTAAGGACCATCTCGAGCAGCGGTTCTCAACCTTCCTTAGGCCTCGACTCTTTAAGACAGTTCCTCAGGTTGCGGTGACCCCAGCCATACAATTATTTTCATTGCTACGTCATAATTTTGCTACTGTTATGAATCAGGCGTCCCCTGTGAAAGGGTCCTTTGACCCCCAAAGGGTCTCATTGGACATGCTTACAGGTGGAGAACTGCTGGCCTAGGTCATAATGGGTGGAGCTGGAGTCCGAATAAGAGTCTTGGAAGCCCAAATTCGTTCAGATTTCCAGTGAACATGTGATTGGGAGGCCTCCTCTGTTGGCATGTCATCCATGTTTTCCCAGAAAATGCTTCCCAGGGTTTGGAGGGTGTTAGCAGGACTGCCCTGGGTCTGCTGTCCTGAATATGGCATTTGGTTGCCTCGAGTCTTTGTTTTTTTCTCTATCAAATAAGGATTGTAATGCCCGTGAATGGAAATTGTACCAGCATTCGTAGCAGCAGTGGCCAGCAAGTTATTGAGGACATACCTTTGTTGGCTTCCTGTGTACATTGATGTAGGTAGCTAAGCCCTCCAGTAAACCTGCGTGGCAAAGCATTTTATCGTAGACTTTTAAAAGACTTAAAAAAGAAAAAGATAGAACAGGCCCAGAGTGGCTAAGTGACTGGCCCAAGGTCATATAGGCCAAGTAGTCTGGCTGAGGAGCCTGTGTTCTTCCCTGTTCTATAATCTCTCAGTAGATAACTTTTTCGGGTCAGGTGAATGTCAGAGATAATATAAATAAAGCTCCTTGCTCCGAGGCTGGCCTTTAGTCAGCCCTCAGTAAAGTGCAAGTTTGGATGTTTGTTGTCTCCAAATGTCGGGAGATGATCTTCCCAGCTCCCATTGAGGTGGGCAAGCAGGCCTCTCGGGGAGATGGTGGTGGAGGAGACCCTGAAGGGAGGAGAAAGGGCAGGGAGGAGGAGGTAGACATTGTGCTGCTTAGTAGGCGGCCGGCGGTTGACAGTCTCACAGGTAGTATTTGATAGGATGGTTCAAAGATGGCTCTCTGTTGTTTAGATTGGAAAGCTGGAGCTCAGGGGGAGTTAGGTGACTTACATCATAGGATACAGCAAATAAATGGGAGAGTTGGGTTTTGAATCCATTTCAATTTGACAATGTTCTCGTGATGTAATCAGAGGCAGTTGGCAGTTGGAGATTCATATCTATTGCTAGGCTGCCTGAAGGAGCCCTGGTGACAAGAGTGGGTTAAGCTTCGGTGCAGTCAGCACTTCAAATCCACTAGCTGCTCTGTGGGACAAAGATGAGACTTTCTACTCCAGTACAGATTTATTGTCTCAGAAACCCACAGAGGCAGTTCTGCTCTGTTCTGTTGGGTCCCCGTGAGTAGGATTTGACTCAGTGGCAGTGAGTTTGACTTTGGTTTGCCAAGCCACTTCCATGAGCACCAGGGCCTTTGTCCCCTAGCTCGACACTGCCCGTGTTTCTTCATTGGCCTCCTGAGCTCTTAGGAAGAACAGAATTCCACCCCGCCCTCTTCCCCCCCCCCCCCCCCCCCCCCCCCCCCCCCCTTTTTGGTGAAATAGAAAATGTACTTTAGAATTGTGTAGTCATTATCTTTTAAAAAAATAGTGAGGGGGGCAATGGGCTGTGGGATAAATTTGTGTGAAGATTACGGTGAGTATTTGGAATGTATGCATGTTTAGGTATTGAGAGGCATATTTCTCCTTGTTCTCACTGCAGCTGTAAATATTGATCTGGTTTTTCAAAACCAGAAGCGGAGTTCTTAGAGAGTTGAATCTTTCTCACTGGAAATGGCTATTACTCTTCAGGATACAGGAGGGGAAAATGGCTGGCAAATGTATTTATTACTGATTCTCCCCATGTACGGACCAATTCAAGGCGGGAAAATGCGCTGGAGAAAAAGTCATAAATATTTATGTTTTAATCCAATTTCCTTTCAAAATATTCCCAATTGTACTGAAAAATTGCATCAAATGCATTTAATTTATCTCTAGGATGTGAAAGCCGCCCAAGCAGAACTGGAAACGGCCTTTACAGGAACAGAAAAGGAGAAGGCGCTTCGGCTGAGCTTGGAGACCAAGTTCTCAGAGATGAAGAAGATGCACGAAGGTGACAGGAAGATGGCCCTGGTCCTGGAGGAAAAAGAAAGGTCTGAGCCTCTCTCCAGCTGTCCTGGGCCTGCTTTCCCTGCTTCCCTTCCCTTTCTCCTTATCCTCCAGTCACTTCAAGAGCCACCAACCTGGCGAGGTTGAAGGGGAGGGTTGAGTTAGTGTGATAGAATAGTGACACGAGGACAGAGAGTTACTGGATACAAACACGTGCTGAAAGCTCACACTCAGGTCCCAAACTGAGGGTGCGATTTTGCTAGAAGCTTCTGGGTAGCCATGGGAAGCAGGGAACAGCATTCTTGGTGGACACAGGCTTCACAGTGCTCAAAAGATTAAGCAAAGCAGTACCTCAGGATCAGCCCAGATTTCTTGGAATCCTCTGAATGGGCACGTTGAGTGACTATTGAGCCACAATAGATAGGAGTGAACTTGGCGTGACCTATTTTCCATTGTTTCATTTATTTGTTATTCGTTATCGTCGGGAATACGCACCCATTCACTGGTTCCCACCTGTGCCGTTTAGTGACATCCTTTACATCACGTGGCGTGTTGTAGGGCCAGGTTTCTCTTACTTGGCTGAGTAGTATTCCATCCTCTGCACAGTCAGCCCCCTGCGTCCATGAGTTCCGTTTCCTCGGATTAAAGCCATCATGATGGGGACGCGTTGCAGAGAGTTAGAGCAATGCCTTAAATATTTGTTTACACAGCCCTTAGATGGTGTGAGATGTGGTACGTACAGCAGAGGATGGGCGGACGTTAGAGGCAAGGACTAGGTCATTCTCTATAAGAGAAATGAAGATAGAGGTATGGCGGGGCTGTGT
>PVJH01013879.1:12817-58883 GCA_004026705.1 Nesogale talazaci
TTTTTTTTTTTTTGATGAATCAGCGTTTAATAAAGTCTCATTTAATTTGTTTTGTCTTTTGCAATTTGTGATTTCTGTTATTAGATAACTCATCGCTGAAAGCAACACCTGACAGTGTTGCCTGTGCATGTTCCAATTGTTTTTTTGATTTAAGTTTTAGCTTGCAAATTTAGATCCCTAATTCACTTTGGTCATCATATCTTTTCATGTGGGCTCAGGACCCAGATTAGGGCAAAACAAGGGACTCTAACAAGGTGGGCCACATATGCACAGGGCTCTTTCATGTTCTAGGAATGAAGCCTCTATCGTTTAATCAGAGGAAGGAGCAGGACTGCTTGGGCCATCAGGTCTTATAACTAAACTTGTGTTAAAAACTGCTCAGGAGACAGAGGTGGCTTTATTTTTTCGTCATGAATGCTACATTTTGAGGCTCTTGGTGGCTGCTGATCGCAAGGACCGCAGTTCAAAACTACCAGTCGCTCTGTGGAGCAAGATGCGGCTTTCTTCTGGAAAGACTTAGTCTCAGAAACTCACAGGGGTAATTCTGTTCTGTCCTCCAGGGTCACCAAGGGTCAGTATCGACTCGAGGGCAGTGAGTTCGTGCTCTTTCTTTGACAGCCTTTAGATGAAAGTTTGGGTTAAAACCTAACCAGTTTTAACCACTGAAGATCATTGATGATTTTGATTTTTGTAAAAAACTGTCCAAACTCCAGCCACCTACTTTCTGATTCCTTATGTAGAGGATACTAATGTGGTAACTTTTTCTGGGTGGCTGCATGGACGGGGCCACCACGTGTGTACCTTTTGTGGCCGGTTGGCCTGGTTCCTCAGCTGCTGTGCCCAGTACTTCTCTCCTGCTCCCATCTTTTGAGTTTTGAACCTGCTGTTTGTCTGTAAAATCCAGGCGTTCGGCATCATATGAAAGAGGAATACCGAGGCCTTGAGTGGGTACCTCAGATGGGCTCTTCAGAGGCTCTTTGCCTCTGAAATGTGCTCTTAATTAGAGTAACTAAAGCAAATGGAAGAATTGAAGTGAAATAGCTGAATAGGAAAATGCAAAGGACAGCTCTAGAAGACAGAGCCAAGTATTGTAATGAAATGTACAGAGACCTAGTTTACAAAACCCAAAGGGAAGAACACAGCATATCTTAAACTGAAAAAGACTCAATAAAAACTCAAACCTTGAGTTGTAATCTTGCAAGATTCTTTGGGCAAAATATCGAATGATTTTTGTGATAAGAGCTGTAGAAGCCCCAAGTAAAATGATTTAAATAATAATAAAAAATTGGACGATGAGGGAAGCATCGAGAGAAGCTGGAAAGAACACACAGAGTTGACTGTATCAGAAAGAGCAAGTCAGTATCCCACCATTTCAGGAGATAGCATATGAGCCAGAACAAATGGTGCTAAAGGAAAATGTTCTTGCCGCACTGAAAGCATTAGCAGCCCCAAGAAGGCTCCAGTGCTTGATGAACTATCAATTGATGTGTTTCAACAAGTTGATGAAGCACTGGAAACACTTGTCTATATGCCAGGAAATTTGGAAGATAGCTACTTGGTCAACTGACTGGACAAATATTTGTGCCCATTCAAAAGAAAGACAACCCAACAGAAGGTTGAGACTGTCGAAAAATGCTATTGATATAACGTGCAAGTAAAATTTTACTGAAGATCATCCATCAATGGTTGCAGCAGCATACCGCCAGAGGTTCTGGCCAGATTCAGAAGAGGACGTGGAACAAAGGATATTATTGGTGATGTCAAATGGCTCTTGACCGAAAGCAGAGAATACTAAAAAGATGATTACTTGACTATACAAAGGCTGTGTGGACTGTAAGAAGCTATGGGTAACAGTAAGAAGAATAGGAGTTCCATAACATTTGGTAGTGCTCACGTAGAACCCGTACATGGTTCATGAGGCGGTTGTGTGAACAGAACAAGGGACTACTGCGTGTTTTAAATCAGGAAAGGTGTGCATCAGGATTGTATCCTCTGACCACAGTTGTTCATTGTATATGCTGAGCAGGGCATCAGAGAAGTTGGCTTATATGAGCAAGAACATGCATCAGGATTGGAAGAAGGCAGAGAAGTGCAGGTAACACAACTTTGCATGCTGAATGTGAGGAGGACTTGGAAGTACTTGCTGAGTAAGATGAAGGGTTGCAGCCATTAGTGTGGATTAGGACTCAACGTAAAGAAGACCAAAATCCTCACAACTGGACCAGTAGGTAACATTACGATAAACGGAGAAAAGATCGATGTTGTCTAAGTTGGATCCACAATCAATGTTCATGAAAGCAGCAGTTGAGATCAAAAGACGCAATGTGTTTCAGTCAGTGGTTCTCAATCTTCCTAGTGCCACGACCCTGCAGTACACTCTGTCATGTGGTGACTCCACCAATCATAAAATTATTTTCGTTGCTACTAAGTAACTGTAATTTTGCTAATGTTATGAATCAGGCGACCCCTGTGAAAGGGTAATTCAGCCCTGTTAGGCAAATGTGCACAAGATCTCTTCAGAATATTGAAAAGCAAGGCCATTACTTTGATGACTCTGGTACCTCTGATCCAAGCCATGGTGTTTTCTATTGCCTCATCTGCATGTGAACATTGGATGTTGAAGAGGAAAGACCAAAGAATAATTAACGCATTTGAGTTGCAGCCGGCTAAGAATGTTGAAAGTACCATGGACGGCTGAAAGGACAAGCCGTTCTGTCATGGAAGAAGGACGACCAAATGCTCCACAGAGTCAAGGGTTGCACGGCTTTGCACCTACTGTCAGGAGAGACCAGTGCCTGGGGAGAGATCGGTACTCTGCAGGGCCCGCACGAAAGAGCAAGGCCTTCGGCGAGATGGAGTGACGTCAGTGGTTGCAGCAATGGGCTGAAGCATGGCAACAACTGTGAGGAAAACGCAGGACTGTGCAGTGTTTTGTTCTGTTGGACAGAGGGTCGCTGTAGTCAGAGTGAATTTGATGACACATAACAACAGCAGCAATAGCAACCACAGGCAAAGAAAACTAACGTTCAAACAAAAGAGGGAGCAGACCACGGCCAATAACGGAAAGAAGGACCACCTGAGTGGAGTATTGTGTTCTGGGCGGCAGGAAGAGGAGGAGAGGGAAAC
Source organism: Nesogale talazaci (assembly GCA_004026705.1). NCBI lineage: Eukaryota > Metazoa > Chordata > Mammalia > Afrosoricida > Tenrecidae > Nesogale > Nesogale talazaci. Next base: position 15,944 of record PVJH01013879.1, read on the forward strand.
TCGGGCAGGTCATATCAGCCTTGTTGAAGAGTTTGGATTTGGGCGTATAGGAAGCCACTGGCTTTTAGGATTATGGAAAAGAAGGTTGAATAACAGGATCTGATTTAAATATAGAAAGGCTTGTCTACGGCCATACCACCCTGAACGTGCCCGATCTCATCTGATCTCGGAAGCTAAGCAGGGTTGGGCCTGGTTAGTACTTGGATGGGAGAAAGACTTCTGGCTGTCCTGTGGAACTTTGGCTGCCAAGCCTATGGTGAGTGGATTGTCTGTAGAGTTCGGTAAGGAGTTTGGTTCTGAAGCTGATACAGAGATCTAGATGAGATGCTGGAGAACAGGCAGAGGTATTCAGAAGATAGAATTGACTTGGGATTGAAGGCCCAGATGACTGACTGGATTTGGGAAGAGGGGGAGAAGGCTATAGTGAAACACTCTTATCCAAGTCGGGGCTGGAGGTGATGATGCAGTTTGCTGGGTTTGATAGAGAAGAGGGAGGAGGAGTGAGCTTTTTGAATGGATGTGGGAAGGGTGATGCTTTCATTTTGGACATCCTAGGTTTGAGGGATCTGTGAGCATTGAGAGCAGGGTCTAGGGCAATCTTCCTAATGCTGTAGCCCTTTCCTACAGTTCCTCATGTTGTGATGACCCCCTCCCCCTAACCATAAGATTATTTTCATTGCTACTTCATAACTGTAATTTAGCTGTTACAAATCGGGTGACCCCGGCATTGCTACATGGGCCCCCAAGATTCTGTGCTTGGCATGCTCTTGTACGGGAAATGCAAGAGCGCAGGCTGAGTCTGCAGAATCACAGGCTTCTCTCTGAGTTTTTGCTCACCGAATCCGTGTTAGACTGGGTTGACTAGGAGAATAAATTCAGAGACATCATATATGTGTAAGAGAGAACTTTATATCAAGAAGCAATTACCCTATTTTTCAGACCACAAGATGCACCTTTTCTTCCCCAAAGTGGGGGAAAAATGAGGGTACCTCTTTTGATCCCAAGGTAACCCAGAAGAATTTAGCATACTGGTACTATTGAGTTCAGCATGTTTTTTTCTTGTTGTAAAAAGCTGTAAAAAGTGGGTGTAATTATTAAAAAAAAAAAAAAGGAAGGGGGAGGAGCTTATACCAAGGGCTCAAGTAGAAAATATTTGGAAATGAGGATGGCAACATAGGTACAAATGTGCTTGATGCAAATAATGTGTTGAATGTTATAAGAGCTGTAAGAGCCCCCAATAAAATCATTGAAAAAAAAAATACTGGGTGTGAAATACTGGGAGCTGATACTGAGGGCCCAAGAGGAAGGAGGATATTTCGAGAATGAGGATGGCAACAAATGTGCAGATGTAGACTGCATACACTTGATGTATGTATTGATCACGATGAGAGTTGTGTGAACCTCCAATAAAATAATTAAAAAAAAAAAGCTGAGCTCTGGTGGCGCAGTGGTTGTGTGCGGGACTGCGGCCCACAGGGTTGGCAGTTCAAATCCAGCAGCAGCTCTCCAGGAGCAAGGCTAGGCTTCCTACTCCCACCAGAGGGCAGTGATGCGGAAAAGGGAAAACAAAAAACAAATCGGGTGACCCCTGTGAAAGGGTCGTTTGACCCACAGGTGGAGGAGCCCTGGTTTAGGAGGTGGGTGGGTATATGAGTTAAGGCTTAAGTTAAAGAAGCTATCGATTCATTAACGTACTACTGAGCGTTGCCTTTGCTGGTATATTGAGTAAGAGGAAATGGATACTGTCTTGCTTACATGGAGTTCCCAGTGGAGGGGAGGGGACAAGTAATACTCTGACTAGTACTGTCGTCCAATAAATTCTGTGTTTTGACCAAAGAAAGGGAGTGATCAGTTTTACTTGGGCGTGGACCAGGGGAGGGCAGGGGTGAGGAAACCTAGTCAAGCAGAGAGACCAGCACGTGGAAAAATGTGGAACCTGGTACATTTCAAGGTAATCCTCTCGGTCAGTGGTCCCTGGTAATCCTCTCAGTCAGTGGTCCCTGTTAGCACAGACCACAGCAGCTGGGCCTGTCAGCAAAGGAACTGTGGGAAAGGTTATTGTTTACTGAATACATAACTGAGCTCCATGGAAGTGACTGGTCTGGGCAGGGCCTTGTGAAAACTTGTTCCTGGGGGTTCCCTTGACCTAGGTCTGGCCTTACCCGGGTAGGCACAGGAACTTGATGTGTCAGCATTTCGAGTGCATCTCTCTGTCAGAGATAGGCAGACCTCCCACACTCCCAGAGATCAATGCAGCAGCTAGATGCCCTCTTCCGTGCTTGTTTTGACTCTCCTTGTGGCAGAACTCTCCTCCACTGGCAGCAGTAGGCTCTCTCCCTGAAGGCAGGCACACCCAGGACCCTACGTGGGGTTATGGTTAGTTGCCAAGTACTGAACGGGGGCAGGGCTCTTTGGTTACCCTTCGGCGAGATGGACCCAGTCAGTCTGCCACACGATTGACTGGTCACTGTTGCGCAGGGTGGTGTGTTGACCCTTAGGGCCCTGGGTCCCCCTGGATAAGCCCCGCCAATGTCTGTCGGAGTTTCCTGGTGGTGTAGTGGCTAGGAGTTGGGCTGCTGACTGCAAGGTCAGCAGTTGGAAATCACCAGCTGCACCGAGGGAAACAGACGGGACTTTCTGCTCCCAGAGAGAGTTCGAGTCTCAGAAACCCACAGGGGCAGTTCTCGCCTGCCTTGTCGGATGGCGATGAAGATTGTTTTCTCGAAGGCAAGTGTTTTAGCTATGTGATACTCTGGTAAACCTTCAGGTTGCGTTGTTAGCCACAAGGTCAGCACTTTCAATGAGACTTCCCATTTCCATAAAGACTGACAGTCTCGGAAACCCAGAGCTGCAGTTCTACTCGGCCCTGTAGGGTTGCTCCGAGCGTTTTTGGTGTAGCCCAAACCGAAGCAGAGCTGATCACTGTCAGCCCTCCAAGCTTTTCCTCTCTCTACGAAACCACATCGCTCTCCAGCCTCGGCTATCATAGAGCTCGTCCGAGGGTCCTGGGAGAAAATGCTCATCACCAAATATTATAATAATAATTTAAATGAGAAAATGGTATGGTATGTGAATTATATCTCAGTATAACTGTCTAAAAACAATCCAGCAAATAATCATGCTCGATAAAACCTCGTGTTAAGAAACAAACAAAAAATATAATTATAGCAACATGTCAGTGATTGAGTTCTGCCATCTGCCAGGAGCTGTGTGGAGCCGTTTTAAATTGCTAATCTCCAGTCCACACAAGCAAGTGACTGTATCTTGTAGCGGAGGAAAGGTGGGCTCCGAGAGGTGAATAGCTTGCCATGGCCAAGAGCACCTGAGGCAGGTCCTGTGGTGGCGCAGAGGAGGATGGGCTCCGATCGGGCGCAGAACCAAAGCTCCCTCTAGGGTAGACACAGCTTCACGAACTCTTGCAGGGATTTGACAGGGAGTTGAGAGGTGCAGGTGGGAGGAAGGCTGGGCAGGGCAATCTGGGTAGAGGACAAAGGACGGAAGACACATGGGAGTGAGGGTGCTCGGGGTGAGAGAAGCAAGGGTCCGGGTTTTCCGTAAGGGGGAGACGGAAGCTGTTAGCAGGGGCCTCTGATAGTCTAGCCCTGCATTCTTCGGCGTCTAGCCTTTTGTTTATAACATAGGATGCACCTTCACGTGCACCAGAACAGCTCTGCTTCGTTGGATATGTTTCCTGGGGCCTCATTGCCCAGTTTCTTTTGGAAAAAGGATTTCTTTGTATAATGGAGGCCCTGGAAGGTTTTTGAGCAGGAGTGTGACTCCCTGAGACCAGAGTTCCCGGCGCAGAGAATTGGCTCAGCTCGGCAGGTGGCAGGCCAGGAGGCTGGGTCGTGTGACACGGACGCCGGCCCTTTATCTCCAACCTGCAAAACGCGGACTTCACTGAGGTTCAGTCGCTGGACATGTCTACTTTGAAGATGTCTGGGCCTCATTTCCTTCCTCCTCCTGCTCCACTGAGCTAAGAGAGCAGCTTAGAATTAATATTTGAATTTTGTTCTTTTTAGACTGATTGAGGAGTTGAAGCTGTCTTTGAAGAGCAAAGAAGCTTTAATTCAGTGCCTTAAAGAGGAGGAATCTCAGATGGCATCTGCTGATGAGAACATGGCATCTGGAGAGCGCCGAGGCTGCTCTGCTGCTGCTTGGGAAGAAAGGGAGAGAGATGCCAAGGTGAGGACACGGGACAGGAAGGGGGGCGGACTTGAATGAGCAGTCCAGACTCCTCTCTGGGAAACGGAGTGCACCTTCATTCCCCATGGTCCACACATAGTCCGCATCTAAATATTAGGTCCTCGTCAACTGAGGAATAGCAAGAAGCGGCTTTTGTCAAGGCCCCTCTTATTTATGGATCTATCTCCCAGCCCCCTATCTGCTTGCCTCTGTTTCCCTTTATTGCCTGCGGACTTTCTTTTCACCCTTGGGATTTTCAGAACTGTGATCCACCGTGCGTGTTCTTTTTCCCTGCTTGTCATGGGCAGCTTCAGCCAGCTTTGCTCTGATGTTTCAGAGGCAGTGGGGAAGAGAACTATCTTGTGCTGGGCCTGGCAGCCAAGGTGGGCTTCAGCTCCTCATCTTCTTTGATCCTTCTGGCCATCTTGCAGGAGCCCCTGGCACCCTTGTTGAGTGTAGAGAGACTCAGAGCCCTTGTTAACATTTTCTCGGGCCCTGAGAAGTGGGCTAAGGGTCCCAGTCTGCAAAGCCCCTGTGGACTGTTCCACCTACACTTGGAGAGAGGGGGAACAGAACTGGGAACCTCAGGTAGGCCTTACTTGAGACCTTCCTTTCCCATGAGGCCAGGAGTGACACCTGCATAAGCTATATTACCATTATGGGGTGTTTGGGAGCCCTGGTAGGGTAGTGGTTGCAGGGTGGGCTGCGATCCCTATGGTCGGCAGTTTGAAACTACACTTAGCTCTTCTCGTAATCCTCTTTCAACTTACTGGGCACTATCTTTTAGCAAGCCTCTTTCCTTCCTCTCTCAACCCTGGTGGCACAGCGGGTCCTGGACTGGGCTGTAGGGCCAGCCGTTTGTGAGGCTTTTCACACCGGTAAAGCTTTGACCATCTTGGAAACCCACGGGGGCCAGTTCTCCCCTGCCCCCCATAGACTGGATGTGAGTCGGAAACCACTCGGAGGCAGTGAGTTTTGATCTGGGCTCTCTGGTTGGGGATCAACCATCAGGGATTACCTGCCATTCCATTTCTTCTCTCTCCTGGGGTGGGTCTTGGGGTAGAGGGAAGGAGGGGGTCACTTCTGCTCTCGTGAGCTGTAAGCAGTGGAGGAAGGTGAAGTAAAGGAGGCACTTATTCTACTTGACCTGGGGAAGCTATTGGACAGAGGGTCCTTTCTTGGCACCAATTAATGTCTTCTCGTAGGCTGTGCAAATGGAACGGCAGAAGGAGAGACATTGCTTTGAAGAGAGGATCCAGGTATGTTACCATTTTCTGTTATTTTTTTAAATGTATTGACAGTTTACCCTATTTTGGCCTTTTGTTTTGTCCCGAGCTCTGTAGCTGACTCGGTGAAGATGGCTGTCGTTTACTGAACGCTGCTGTGTGCCAGTCACGCTGTAGGGACTCCACCTTCAGTCTGTGTGTGAATCAGGCCTCCCTGTATACTGCACAGGTGCCTCGTGAGGCTCCGAGCCAGGGGCCACTTGCCCCACATGCTTTAACGAGGTGGAGGCATAGCCAGACCGCAGACCAGCCAGCCCGGGTGCGGAGCCCATGCTCCCCAGCCCCTCATCACTGCACCGGCCAGTCGTGTCCAGCCCGACAGCCCGAAAGCACTTTCACGTCCATTATCTTGGTGGAGCCGCACAATAACCTGGGAGGGAGGCAGTGGTGATTATCTTTAGAAATGAACTCGGCTCTAAATGTATAGTTTAGTCTCCATCACGCTAAATCCTCTGCTAGCTTTTGTAGCATTAAGGACTGAAATTAATGATCTGCTATTTCCCCCAAATAACCTGGTACGTTTTCAAAGACTCTGATGTGACGGTATTCAAATTCCAGAAGGCATTGGAGTCCTTCCCGGAGGAATAGCTGTCAGCGTCTTAACTGATCTGATCCCCTTCCCTTCACCCAGTCCAATTGCCGTGAGCAGTAACACAGGAGCTTGGAGCTGATGCTACTGCGCTCGGCTCTACTTGGAAACATTAATCACAGGTTGACAGGAATAAGATAGAATAACTGCATTTGAGTGTGCTCTTAAAGATATATTTACAGTGCATTTTGGTTGGAACGCATCAACTTAGCGAATCTTTTTCTAATCTAATTTAGGCACTTCAGGAGGACCTGAGAGAGAAGGAAAGAGAAATTGCTACAGAAAAGAAAAATAGTTTAAAGCGGGATAAAGCCATTCAGGGTCTAACCATGGCATTAAAATCTAAGGAGAAAGAGGTATGTCTGATGCACCGACGTGAGATTTCTCCTTATTAGCTGCCGTGACTAGCCTGTCCTATCCAGGAATTTTAGCTTTAGGTAAACATTTTACAGGAGACGTGAGATGAGTACGTGAACAGCGGGGAAATGGGACCTCTCGTCAACTGGAAGTTCTGTTGGCTGCTCTAATGCAGCCTTTAGGAACGCTGGTGGCACAGTGGTTAAGCACTTGGCTGCCAACCAGAAGACTGGCCGCTGAAACCCACTGGCTGCTCCACCTGAGAAAGATGTGGCTGTCTGCTGCTGCCACTCGACTGTCAAGATTTACAGCCTTTGGAACTCTCTGGGGGCACTTCTGCTCCGCCCTGTAGGGTCACTATGAATCAGAATTGGCCCAGGGGCAGGGATTTTTGAACATGGCTCAGTAGAAATATAATGTGAGTTGCTTACGTGACCTCTAGTTACATCTCTCACGTTACACGTTGTGGTTGTTGGGTGTCACTGGGTTGATTCTGATAAAGGGTGACCCTAGTCACGACAGCATGGTTAGGTGCTTGTTGCATAGGTTCCCATAGAAGGAAATTCTGCCAGGTCCTATGCCTACGGAAACAGAAACACACGAAGCTGCTGCTGGTAACGCATGTCGCCTGACATTTCCAAGGATTCTCCTCTTAACATGTCATCAGTAAACAAAATTATTCACGAAGTGCTCTCCATTCTTCTCCCCAGGTCATTCCAGTGTAAACGAGCCAGACAGATTTCAGTTCCTTCCCGTGGCTAGGGGCGACCATATTGGAAAGTGCATGTGGATCCCTTAGAGCAGTCGTTCTCACCTTCCTCAGGCTGCCACCCTGTCAGATAGTCCCTCATGATGGTCACCCCCAACCATAACATTATGTTTGTTGCTACTTCATAACACATTTTGCTACTGTTATGAATCATCCTGTAAATATCTGATATGCAGGATGTATTTTCTTTGTTACAGGTTGAACATAAAGCATAGTGATTAATCATAAAGCAATATATAACTATCTATTGTGAGATATTTATTTCTAATTGCAAATAAATGACATTTTGTCTTAAAGCATGGTGTAGCATGGGTAACAGTCTTCACACCAGGTACTCTATCTGCATGTGAGCAGTCATGTCTGGAGATGGATAGAGGAACGGTGTCTTAGTTCCTAAGACCATCAAAAATGTACTTTCCAGTGGTCTTAGGTGACGCCTGTGAAAGGGTTGTTCGGCCCCCAAAGGGTCTCGAAAAATGCTGCTTTAGAGAGCCAGCAGAGGATTGAGAGAAAGGAATTGAGATATAGGGTAAGGTTGTGATGGTGAATCCATTGACAGCTTCTTGGGTTGTTGCCAAGGGAGTTGCTGATGGTTTTAAACTGGTTTTCCTGACTTTTTTTTTATTCCTATAGCAATCTCCTGTGCCCTAGTAGCTGTGCTAGGTGTAGCTGCAGGAACAGGACCCCAGCTCTCTTTACAAGTCCGGTAGGGACAAAAGAGGGGGAGCAACCGGGGAAGCGCAGGGGCTGTGGAGGCTGAGGGGAAGAAACCTAATCCAGAGAAGAGGGCAGGTGTGCGGGATGGGGATTGGCAGGGGACTAGAGGAGGCTATACCCGGCCCGACCTTCCTGGAGGTGTAGTGGTTGCCCAGGGATCTGCTAACCACAACACCAGCACTTCAAGATCGCCAGCTGCTCTGCAGGAGAAAGATGAGGCTGTCGACTCATGTCAAGTTTCAACATCGTGGAAACCCAAAGGGATAGGGGGCACTAGGAATTGACTCGATGGCAGTAAGGGCTGTTTGTCTGTTTGTTTAAGGACTTAATGGGGAAGGGAGGCAGGGGCAGGAGGCCCTACTAAACAGGGGTGAGAACATCAGCTTAGGAACTGAGTTAAAACAACTGAGTGTGTGTGTGTGTGTGTGTGTGTGTGTGTGTGTGTGTGTGAGAGAGAGAGAGAGAGAGAGAGACAGACAGAGAGAGAGAGAAAGCGAGCAGCCAGTAGAACTGGTGAGTAGTCTGTAGTGGCCTGGACAGTGTGCCACCGACAGCTTTTGAACAAGAGGCACATTATCACATTTACACTAGCGGGGTCTCCAGCGTACATGTGGAGAGTAGATTGGAGGAGCCAGATCCTGGAGGCACGTAGGCCAGTGCCTGGGCAAGAGGCAACAAGCAAACATCTGAATCGATATACCCAAGAAATCCAAATTCACTGCCATGGGTCAAGGCCAACCCAGCGGTCCCGTGGGACAGGAGGGTAGACCTGTCCTTGTGAGTTCCTGAGACGGTAACTTCAGGGAGTAGAAAGCGCCACCCTCGATAGGGTGTCTGAGGTGTCTGTAGTCTGAGGAGGCGCCTCTGGAGCAGCAGTCGGTGCACTCAGATCAGCGTCCTCCTGCAGCACCACCGGACACGGAGGACTGGGGAGGGAGGGAGGACCATAGGCACGGCACGTTTAGAATCAGAACTTGTGATGATTGGTCAAGAACATCAGAGCAGGTCCCGTCAAGGGTGCTGTCTAGGGGTCTGGCTTGTTTGGCTGGGGATTGGTGGTGCTGCCGGCTCAGCTGAAAGCACAGGAGATGGAGTATGTATGCTGGAGAGTTGGGCTGCTGGTGGTGGAGCAGCTGAGTCCTTTTAGAAAAAGTTTGGACTGTGAGGAGCTCCTAGACCATCCAGGTGGGTGTGAAGTCTCTAAAGCTCAAAGGGAGCTCAGGCCTGCAGATGTCGACCTGGAAATTTACAGAGGAATTAAATTTCCACAACTTGGTCTGCTGATGCGTGGATCATGGAGGAGTGGGAGGCCAAGGTTGGCCCAGCAGGGAACACCCCCATCTCAGCTGTAGAAAAAGGAATGCTTGTAGAAGGATGAAGTGATCCAGGACACTGAGCTTCCGGAAGGGACAGGAGTGCAAGAGTGTGAGTTCTCACCCATACCAAGTGAGATTTGACTCGCAGCTGCAGTGATATTGTGTGCTTCCCACGCAGAACCCAGCCGGTTGGAGGCGTTCAGAGTGTAGGAGATGTATTGGGGTTGTGCCGAGGGCAGAGGTATCTGTGACATAACTGCTCTAGTCCCTGGTGTGGCCTTGGGGTTCATGACTGGACTGTAGAGGAAGGCCGCTAGAAGAAGAGGGGCTTGGCGATGGCCAGGTTAGGTTGTTGGGTGGACCGTGTCTGTGGACAGTAGTCATAGCACGTGGAGCCTTTAGCATAGCCCTTTGCGCACCTTCATTTAACACTGAAACCCTGTATTTGGGTGAGTGGTGGTACCCTCATGGTATGGTCGAGGCGATAGAAGCTCACCGAGGCTAGGGAACTTGTCCGTTTGTCTCGTCACCCCTGTAATAAATTGCCAGAACTGGAAATCCCACTTTGGCCAGCCTGCAAAAGCGCTTGCTCTTCAGCACTTCACAGCGGGGCAGGGCAAACGTGGGCTGCGCCAAGCAAAGGAGGCCCTGATGCAAGCCGGCCGCTGTGCTGTTTCCCACAGATGAGAGAACTGAACTCTGAAATGGACGCGCTCAAGGCTGCTGTTGCGAACACCAGAGAGGCCTCGCAGACATTCCAGGTAAGTGTTCACGTTGAGACAGTGGCTGCCACGGTCCTCCTGACCTCTGGTGAGGACAGGGCTTTGCAGCGGACAGGAACTTGGGTGATTTTGATCCGAAAAACCATGGTCGGCCTTAGGCAGTAGGATTAGCTCAGTTTCATGAAAGGACATTTGATGAGGGGTGTGGGTGCTTCTCCAGCACCCCCTCATCCAGAGACTCTATGCTAGTAACGCCTGTCTGGGCAACTCTTTGATCACGTGAGAGCTGCCTCCACAGCGAGCAGTGCTGAGTGACCGGCACAGGGGGTGGACTGCATAAGATAATGGATCACCTCCTTGACGCTGGTCCAGGGCTGTGCGGATGGGGAAGGTGATTGCTTGCCCTCTCCCCTGGTGTGTGTGAGATTATAGAAGCTCAGCGAGGTTGGCACTTGACACACAGCAAGTGGCAGGGTGACGAATTCAACGTAATAGCAACCGGCATTTATCGAACACATACTATGTGCCAACACCTGTTTTGCACTCTCCACGGAATGCCTCAATCTGAAGTAGAAACTACCAGTACCCTGGTTTTTCTCCTGAGGCACTGAGAGTTTCCGTAATGAGTTTAGAGTCACAAAACTGGTAAGTAAGAGACTAGGATTTGACCTTCGAGCCATTGTCATGCTAAATCCTGTGCCTGTCACCTCACACTTGCCCTCACCTGAATTCCTCCCACCTGCTCTGCAGGTCTGTCCTTTCCATGCCGTCAGCAGGAGGATGGGTTCCCAGTTCTGTGATTTGGACCTGACTTTGCTCCTCTCCCTCCTAAGGTTGTCCTGCAGGGATTGACTCAGGCTTTGTGGCCCCCGGTCTCCCTACTCTTCCCCCCTCTTTGCCCACTTTCAGTTCTGGTTTTAGAGATTTCCTTTAGCATGGTCCTTGTTTGCATATGCATGCATACCTATTAATAACTTGATGATTCACAAACGTGCCATCATTTGAATAAATCCTTAGCACCTAAAGCTCTCCCTCACTCATCCTCCTTCCACCTTGAGTGCGGTTCTGAAGTAGAAGGTAGAAGGGAGGCCTGATTTAAGACTCATTGTTTCCTAAACTTCATATGTCATGTCTTACCTTTAGTGGCTCTGCTTTGGTTTAACTCTGGTCCACTGGCAGTGTAGTTAGAGCTCTGGCTTTGGAAACCACAGATTTGCCTCCCCCTCTGTTTTGACCATGGTGGGTGACATGGAGCTGAGGTTATACTTTGTGCTTGAGGGCTTGGGGTTGTATCTCCAAGCTTATGGAATAACAGGCTTGCAAAGCTGCATTCTTGGGAACACTACCCTCAGTCCCTATTGCTTGCACACAGACACCCAGATAGGTGGTGCCATTTGACAACCGGAGGCGCCAGACATTCATAAAAACATTATGATAATTTACCTGTTATGTTGATTGATGAAGGAGAGAAGAGAGTGTTATAGATTTAATGCTACCCAGATTTATTATAGATTTACTAATTATATAACCTCTGCCGTAATTGAAATGCTTTTTGAGGTTTTCTGATGCTCTGTGTGAGCCAGGCTTCCTGTCTTGCTGTGCCCAGCGCAGGAACTGGGGATGCTCTAGGAGACTGCATGTCTTCTGACCCATGGCTGCACTCAGAGGCTGCTTGTTTACAGGTTGCTAGGACACCCACGTTCTCTCCACTACGTGTGTGTGTGTGTGTGTGAGAATGCACACGGCATGCCTCCATTGGCTATTTCATTAGTGACGTCTTCACAGTGTGAGCATTGCACAGACACTCATCAACACGTATTCCTTCATGCCTGTCAGCCTTTTCAGGTTGCCATGTGAAGGAATTAAATGCAGCATGAGTCAAATAGCCAGAGCTGGCAGGGTTGACAATGGCAAATGATATCCATTGTGTTGGTGTGGTTACTGAAGTGCAGAAACACAGAGCTGAATTCAAATCCCAGATGAAATTTTGTAAAGGTTACAATATGGGCTGGTTGGCTACCTCCTTACCCATTAAAAATTTTATAGCTGGCATAAAAAAGACCAGGTCTACTGGAGGGATAGAGACTGCTTGGATAAGAGACTCTGAACCCTAGACCTCCTGTAGGTCTGGGCAGGAACTCATCCCCAAGGCTCGTTTTTTTCACACAAACAATAGACATCTATCAGGAGAACAATGAAAAAGGCCACATTTACCTAAGGACAAAGTTCAGAGGGGCTAGAGAAGTAGGCGGGTAGAAACAGGAAACGGAGGAGGTGGCATAAGTGATGGGTACGTTGTGGAGGTTGCAATTGAATTGGAAAGAAAATGTGTGAGTTGTTGACTGGAAAACTGATCTGCTCTGTAAACTCTCATCCAATTCACAACACGAAGTTAAAATTATATTCCAGTCGGAAATGGTGTCATTTTTCCTCCCCACTCTCAGGCTATAAAAGTAGAAATGCTCATTGTAGGAAATTTATAAAATACTTAGAAGAGCATAGGAGGTTGATTAAAGTCGTCAGTGAACGTTTCCTTAAAGATATCTACTGTTAATGTTTTTGCCTTCTAAATTTTATTCGTTTTGTTGCTGAGGATATGGATGGCAGAATGTACACTGTGGCAGTCACCTAATCTGGTGTCAGTTTGAGGATTAAGAGTGAAGGGGTGGAGTCTAGCCTGTCAATCTGGAGAGAGTCAATGAGACCTTTGTGTGGGCGTGGCTTTCTCCTGAGAATTCTGGGAAATCCGGTATTTCCTCCTTAGAGGCAGGGGTCACTATCTCTCTCACTGTTCACTGCCTTGGAGACGCTCTACTGTCAAGACACAGGCCGACTCCCTATGAGACATCCCAGAGGAGAAGCCACATGGACCTACCCTGAGGAAACCAGACCTCTGAAGTTGGAAAGGCCACGTGGAGATTCGTGCCAGTGCCGAGAGGCCCACCATTGGTTCAAAGACTTTCTACCCACTGGCTTGTGATCGCCCTACATTTGACTTCATTGCATGTGCTTCATGAATCTGAAGAGTACTTTATAGATTGGTATTGGGCATATGGGCTAATATCGGACTTGCGATCTTGGATTGGACTGAACTGGGATGTTTCCTTAGTGTTTAATTGCTCTTTTATATAAAACTCTTCCTTATACACTTAAGAGTTTCTATGAATTTGTTTCTCTAGTCTTCCTAGACTAACACATACACCAACTCAACAATCTTTGCACATGTAACTTTGTGACATTGATTATATTCTCCGAGTGGTCCAGCCATCCTTGCCCCCCTTTTATGAATTGTTCCTCATTCGGTTCCCATTTGCTTTTTCGAGCTGTTGTTGTCAAGTTGGTCCCATATACACGGTTCTTAAAGAGCTGTCATGGTCCAGGCAGATCTTTTTTTTGCTAATGAAGCTGAACTATTGCTTGGTTTTCAGATACCTTCAGGAGATATTTTTGATTTAATGTTTAAAAGATCATTGCAGGGTAGCAGTTTTAGAGCTTCACCCATTCTCCATGGCACCAGAAAGTCTAGAGTCAGATTATTTTACATTCTGCTCTGTGTTTTCCTTCCCCAAGCTGCATTCTTCTAGAGAATCTTTGTTCAAAACGTTGAGTAGCTGGGCACCATCCAATTCTTTTGGTCTCATGACAAAAGAGAGAACTGGCCATGGAGGCAGTATTTTATATCCTTGTCTTGTTCTTGGCTTCCTCTTTGCTTAGTTCCAGGTGTGTAGAGACCAATTATTGTGTTGTTGGTGGCAGCTTACAGGTGTTCAGATCCCATGCACCACAGAGTTAGCCAGCTGGCAGAAGAGATGCACGAGCCAAGTTATTAGGCCAGCTGACTGAGATACACCAAGAGGCGAAGTGCTATGAAGTGTTTGGTTGTACACAAGAAGCCTCCGTGGCTTTTTTGTTAGGTGTTTTTGGTCAATTCTGCACATATATCTATCGTTTTTGTTAATATATCTATCATGCAACTTTTGCCAATTTAACTTATTGACAGCAATTTCTAATAATTGGCTGTTCAGCAGTGCCTTTAATCAATATGATTTTTTAATCACTGTTACTCTGCCTTTTCCATGTTTCTCCTGCCTCTGTGTTTTTTAAATTAGAGATTAATGAAGTCCATTCTCTATATGAGGGTGTTAAATATATATATATATATATATATATACACACATATATACATACACACATATATTTCTAGGGTTTCAGTTCATACATACACGGGCTTATTCCAAACAACACCTTTACCCCTGGCTGTGCCACCAGTGGATGTATGCAAACAAACACTTTTATCAGTCAGACACTTGTTTTACTTTCTTTAAAATACCTGCAGAAAAGGTTACCCCGTCATGGGAAAAATTCTCTTGAAATCGGGTCGAATATCAAATAGTTAACAAAACTCAAGTGAACAGCTTCCTGTGGTATTTACATAGTGTCACGTCAACTTGCAGATATGAAAGTGTAGGGGTGCAGTCTAGTTTTTGTCAATCAGGTAGCAGCCTGATGGTGTCTTCTCTCTGCCTTCACGTCCCTGCTGGTGAGCCCCTCTGAAACCTGCCAGGGCCCTGGAGATGAGCACTGCCATTCGGTCCACAGACCTTGGGCTCAGCAGCCTGTGATATCCCTGCATCCTGCAATGTCTGCGTGAGTCTGAAGAGGAACTGTGAACTTGAGTGGGAATGGGATGGGATGCTTTCCTGAAATATAACTGTTTCTTGATCTGAGGCTCTTTCTTACACATTTTTGGGTGCCACTGGATTTGTTTCTCTGCTCCACCCCATCTGACACATTTCCCAAATCCTTGAAGCTTTGCATCAAGTGTATGAGAGTGCTCACCCATGTAACCCAACAGCTTTAAATGGATCAAGCAGTTTAAGGAAAGCCATTAAACCGTAACAAATGAAAAGGCTGAAGTACAGACGCTGGTGCAAGAATATGCTGTTGCTTTGCCATTGGTGTGATCACAGCTCCTGAAGGAGGCTCTCACTGGATTCTGCATCGTCTAAGTGACCGTCTTGGCCTTCGCGAACTTTTGGCTGGTTGGAAGAATTACATGAAGATTCGTTGGCTCAGAGTTGACTATTTCACCATTCTCTTATGGAAGAGACTTTTGTAACACAAGATGACTTTTGTAACACAGTGTATGGTGATGAGTCTTGGATTTGTAATATGATCCAAAGGGCAGGGCCCAAGCTAAGCAGTGGCCTCTGAGGGATCAGCTACATTCAAGGTAGAGAAGTTTGCTCAGAAAGTTTAGTTGTGACCATGACCAAACTTTTGGGAGGAACTCCTTCGGGTACTCCTGATATGTTTCCTCAGACACACACAGGACAATCACTGAGACTTAGGAAAAAGTTTTAAGAAAATTCAAGACTACATCGGCAAGAAAAAGACGAGGAACGTTGCTCTGAGGAATTCCCTCCCCTGCCTGCATGAGGACATGATGCTCCTCTCGGTGTTCCCGGGCACCCCACCAGCATTTCAACAGGAAATCTTACCCCGTGGGCCCTCAGCCTCGATCGTCTCTTTAAACTTCTTTCTGTACCCCAAGCCCCAAGAACAGGTCAAGGGACCATGGGTCGAGCCCTCCAGGACGCTCCCATTGCTGTGTGGACGTGTTAGTGGAGGGTGCAGAATTCCTTGGGGGAAGGGCAGAGAGAGGGGAGCACTGTCTTCGCATGTGTACAGACCCAGATGGAGGATATGCTGGCATATCGTAACTTCAGCACAGAAAATGCTGATTTTGTGGTTTAACAAAGGTAGCCGTATTTTGGAACTTTGCTTCCTATACTTAATATAACAACGTTACCCCGTGCTGTTCCAGAATCTTCATATTTTTATGTTTCAGTTTCCCAGTGTAGCCTATATTGAATTATTAACACACCCCCTTCCTAGAGTGAAAATGGAGCACAGATTTTGTTTGCTTTAATGAGGTAAGACACTCAGCTCATCTTACTCTCTCTCTCGCTTCTGATCCAGGGACCTGACGCGTACGAGGCTGTCCTGTCAGAAAAAGAAGCCCTGTTGGCCGCGCTGCGCTCAGAGACCCTCACCAAGAACACAGAGAACCACAGGCTGTGTCGGAGCGTGAAGCAGCTCACCCAGGAGCTGAGTGACCTGCAGCGGGCCAGGGAGACCCTGGAGAAGGACCTGGAGGAAGCCCGTCGGGAGAAGAGCACAGACACCCGCACCATCCTGGTGAGTCCCGCCACTTGCTCGCTCATTTCTTCCCTTCAGAAATAGTGGTGGTGCCGTTGCCCTGGGGCACTCTGGGAAAGCAGGCCATTGCAGGAGCCATGAGACAAGATGGAGAGTAGAGAAGAACCTTCAGCACACGGAATCCAGGAGAGATGCATCCCTTGGGAACATGCATCCCTCGGGAGCAGTAATGGGAGTAGCAGGAAGGTGGGGGGAGAAAGGGAACTGGTCGCAATTATTGATGTATAGCATTTTCCCACATACTCTATTGAGGGGGACGAACAACAGAAGCAGGACTTGTAACACAGGAAAGTAACAATCATTTGTCATTTATCAAGGGGTCACAAGGATGGCAAGGTGGGGGAAGGAGGGGAACAAAAAGAGCTGACACCAAAGGCTCAATTAGAAAGAAAATGCTCTGAAAATTATGATGGCAGCATATGCACAAATGTGATTGGTACCATTGATGTATGGATTGTTGAAAGAGTGGTAAGAGCCTCCAAAAGATGATTTAAAAAAAGTATAAGAAGAAAAAAGAAATAAAAGGGGGGAAAATGGACTAGGAAATAATAATAATAATAATAATAATAATAATAATAATGACAAGAGAAAAGACAAGTCTCAATCATCACCCCTCCAAAACAAAACGAAACAAATCCCATCACTTACCCTCATCAGCAGGAAAGAGCAGTCTTGTTGAGGTGATGTTTCAGTCTTTTATTCACAAGGCATCGGCCTACTCTCTCTCTCTCTCTCTCTCTCTCTCACTGACTCACTCACTCGCTCACTCACTGAATGGAAGCTTCAGCCGACATCTTTGTCCTTAACTATCCCACTTAACTCCCTCACAGAGGGACACAATTGCTGGGTCAAAGGAGCATGGGTATTTTTAGGACTGTTTTATACTTGTTCTCAGAAAGATTTCTGTATATAAGGGTGATCCTTTTTAAAGACGATTCAGCATTGGGTATTAACATTTAAACCTCTTCTCTGCAACAAGATGGACAATTTATATGCCGTATCTTTTAGAATTTCCACCATCTTAAACTGCTGTAGTCAGCATCTTTTCATTTAATCCCTCCTCCGAGTTGCACGCAGATGCTCTGTCGTGGTGCAGTCAGAAAAGGTCGGAGCCAGAGTGGTCACTGACACTTGGGCCCCTGGCGCTGCTGGCTCTTCACCGGGAGGCAGGCAGATGTCTAGTGGGGAGAGCTCAGGGGCCCGCTGGCTCCAGTGACTATGCCTCGTCTGGTGCCTTTTGTTGGGGGGGATGCGCCCGCTCCATTGTTTGAAAAACGAAGCCAGCACTGAAATACAGATTCTTTTGTACTGTAACAGAAAGGTTGTAACAGAAGTTTTAGAATAAGAAAGATGTGTCCCCTCTAATGCCCCTGCTCTCACGGAGCAAACCATCTCCCACCATCCCTATCGTCCTTGTGTAGCTAGGCTTCCGGTCTGTTCTGAAATTCAGTTCTCGTCTCTGGTTTTGGGCCCCTGGTGGTGCTGTTGGGGATGCGGTGGACTACCAGCCACACTGTTGGCAGTTCAAACCCACCAGCCGCTCTGCTGGAGGAAGGTGAGGCAGTCGGCTCCCGCCAGGATCCGGAGCCTCGGGACCCCTCCCTGCACAGGGTCACTAGGAGCTGGGCTCGACTCGAGGCCAGTGGGTGTGTTGTGATGACTCCGTGGAGAGCATTTTCTGTGCTGGATAGGCAAGCTCATTGCCCAGCTCTTCACACCCTCTCATGGAATTCATCTCCCTTGGTTTCCTTAAAAACGCTCTCATTCATCAGGAAGTTTGGCTATTTTAATAATGCCACAGCACACATTGTTGGTGTAGAAAGGTTTTTAAAATTCCTAGGATAGATTCTGAGGCGTGAGATTCCTGGGACAGATGGTGGTTGACCTTGCTGCCAATAGCTACCCAGAGGGCTGCCTCAGTTTATGCTGTCTCCATAAACATGCTAGTGTACCTGTGTGCGGCATGTTCTTAACAGAGCGGCCTTCCCATATTCAGTCAGGCTTAGGTGGCACCAAGTGGGCCCGGTTTAGGGACTGATGGAAACGCAAGGCTCCATTTCGAAAAGTTTTATTTTTCTCTGAGGGAGAGGGAAATGCACTACCGTTGAAGACCGGGAGCTCATTATGCAGGCAGTTGAGAAGTTGGTTACAGGGGTCTAACTAGATGGACCGCAGGTGAGCATACCTGTGACATACCTGACCTGTTAACCTCAGATCATGCCTGTTTCTCACCAGAGTTGGCCATAGTTTCCTTTCTTTTCTTCCATAGGTATTAGGTGACAATGGTATGTTTCCTTGACCTCTATTTTTAAGAATATGCCTCGTCACTCTAAGCATGGCGATTTTATACCAGTTCTTGGACTGGTTCAAGGACTATCTACTACCAATGGAAGCCCACAACCTCCTGAGAAAATGCGGAGATAGCATTTTTATTTTTATTTTATGATGATCTCCCATGAGCCTTGCATAGCCTACCAGTTTGATCCTGCTCCGTTAGCCAGACTCTTTAGTGCTAGGTTGCTGTTGGGGATTGCTGTTGCTTTTGGATGGAAATAAATGGACTCTCCATTTAGGGAAAGGAAGGGCCTTGATTCCTGCCCTCAGCATGTCCTTGGTGCCTGTTCTGTTCTTGGCCCGGGGTGGCTTCATAGCAGAGCTAGGAACACAGTACTGTGGGGCACAAAAAGGGAGGGAGTTACAGGATTGGATAAGGCTCCTTGGGAAAGTGACTTTTCCACTGTGTGTGGACTTTTCTCAATTGTGTAGTGAGAGGTTAAGATGAGCTAAGGTGCTGGGCCGAAGATGAAGACTTAGAGGGGGAGACTTAGAGCAGGGTGTGTTTGGGGTAGAGATTGGGGCCTAGTGAAACAGTTGCCTGTAAGGTCCGGTGAGAGATTAGCTCAGATAGAGGCCTTGTATGCCAAGTTTACCTGACCTCCATGCTTTGGGCTCCTTGGTCAGCAGAGGATTGACAGCATTGGGCTTACTGTTTAGAATGCCCAGTCTGATGGATGTCTGGAGGATGAGTTGATCTAGAAACCAGCCAAGCAAGAAGAAGAGAAGAAGGCCTTTTCTTGGCACTCAGGCCAGACTGAGAGGTCAGGGATGTAGGTGGAAGAGAGAAGGAAACTTTTCCTCTGGGACAGATGCTGGCGGGTGGCTTCTGGGGCTGTCTTGGTGCATATTCAAAGCTTCACCCACCAGGGCTTGTGACTATCCAGCTTTTTGTCCCTGTCCCACTTGTTTGAACTTCACTGCGTCCCACAGGTAGAAGAAAATTGGGGCAAGGAGATGTGTCCAAAACACAGGTCTTGTTCCCCCTGCACATTCAGCTTTTCCCTTGGGTCCACAACCCTGTGATCCACACATCGTAAAGGGTGTTATTTCCATTTTAGAGGTTAATCTGAGGCTTAGAAGCTAAATGGCTTGACCGATGTCATGTATCTATGACATGAATCCAGGTCTATACTGTAGTCTTTAATTTCAGGCGTTACTCAAGGCGATGCAGTGGCAGTCAGTCCTAAACTCGGAGAGTGCTGGTGGTGTAGTGGGTAAAAACACTGGACTACTAACCACAGATTGGAGGTTCAAAGCCACCAGCTGCTTTAGGGAAGAAAGATGAAACTTTCTGCTGCCATAAGGATTTATTGTCTCGGGAACCCCTAAGGGGGAACCAGTTCTACTCTATATAGTCAGACAGAACTCACTAGAGTTCAATGAGTATGGTTTTTGGGTTGGGGTGTCCTACTAGTAATAATTATGCTTAAAATGCTGTTTCTTGTCACGGAGAGGAAGATTGGTAACAGTTTGAGTTTTTCAGCAGCCCTCAGCAGACCAGAGTCATGACTTCTCCAGAAAACCCAACCGAAAGCATTCCAGTTAGTTGAAGCTTTAAATGTTGTGGTTTACCTCATTTCGTGTCTCAGAAACATTTGCAAAGGTTTCCAGAAGTTCATATAACCAAACAAGATGTTTGGGTGAAGAAAGGGATAAGCGTGACTCGTAAGATGAACCCACAGCATGTGTATGTAGAAAGGCCCGTCGTGTCACTCTCCACAGGCCTGAAGAAGGGGCCTTAAAATTCAGTGGGTAGCTTGTGGCAGTGAAAGTACATAGGGAGATTCATTTCAAGCTCTCCAGTGTCTGTAAGATGAACACGTTAAGATAAAGTACCAGTTTTTGCTGGCTCTGAGGCCTGGGGCAAGTATTTTCTTTGGTGGGTTTCTATCAAGAGGCCTTTGAGCATTGTACAGAGTGGGTCTTCAATAACACTCCATGCAGTGTGAACAATTTTGCACCAGGCCAGATCAGTGTCACCCAAGCTTGTAGTATTACAACTTTCAGTCCCCGGTACCATATCTTGCTGTTGCCAATTATTCTCTCTCTCTTTCTCTTCGACAAGAACTACAGAAATCAGTTGGAAATACTGCAGCCCTCTTTATAAATCGGCCTGGACAGTGGTCCCATAACAGGCAGTACAGCTCTTTGCAGCATACTTTGACTACTGATGTTAAGCCAAGCCAGTTCAGTCTTGGATGTGATCAAACCATCCTTTGCTCCTGCCAGAAACATTTACTGCCCGTCTTACTGTTCCTGTTCTGCTGTATTTTAGAGGGAGAGCATGCCTTTGCTGAAAGTGTGGCATGGACTGAAGGGTTATTAATTTCCTGTGTCTGACTGCGTGAGCATTGGGAAATTTGGTCATGAGAACCCCTTTGTCATCTTTGTCGTCACTGCTTGGGATTGCAGCGACCTACTGCTGGGTAACTCCGCATGGATTGTGCTTTCCAGTTTGTTCATTTGTTTGCTCAACAGACATTTACTGAGCACTTGCCATGGTGCAACCACGGTTGTTGAACATGGGGAATGTCAGCTTTAGTACTGTCCACTTAGTTAAAATGACCCAAAGGTAAACTGACTGCTCTGCCCATAGGGCAGGCTAGCTCCGCCCCATGACTTCCAAGAGTGTAGCTCTTTAGGGAAGTAGAGATCCTCCTCTTTGTGCCACTGAGTGGCCTGTGTATTGGAACCACCGACTATGTGGTCAGCAGCTCAGTGCTTAGCCACTATGCCACCAGGGCTCCTCCAGAATTGTTAAAAAGTGATGATCACAAGGGGGTGATTGCAGTACAGTCTATATCCTTGCCACCGGGGGCACTCATCCCATCAAGGAAATTTGAAAGGAAAGGCCTTTGCAACAAAGAACAAGCTTGCTGGGGCTGTGGGTCAGGTATCTGGCTGTTGACTGAGCACTATCGACCAAGAAAGCCCAGCAGCCCCTTCTGTTCTGTTTTTGTTTTTTACTTCCATGCCCTCTATCATCTCTACATCCTCCTTGTTGTTGATTTTAATTCCCTAGTTGTTCCCCTGTTTGCTCACCACTTCCTTCTCCCCAAGCTCCTCTGGGACTGTCTGTCCCGTTGCTTCTGCCCTTGTGCAGGGTTACTGCCGTGAAAACTTTGGGTGAGGTCACTATGAGTTGGATTGGCTCGCAGACGGGTTTTGGTTTCCAACAAACGAGAGCCCTGGTGGCTCAGTGGTTAAGCACGCAGCTGTTGGCACCAGCCCACCTGCCAGTGCATGAGAGGGCTGTGGCTGGCAGCTTCTGTGGACGTAGCAGCCGTGGAAACCACGGGCCAGTTCCACTCTGCTCTGTTGTAGGGGTTGTGGGGGAGAATGGCCTCCCTGGCACCACATTTGCAACAAACCAAACCCGTCTCCCTCAGTCAGGGTCTTCATGGTGGCTTTGAGTGTGTTCCAATTTCTGGGCCCAGTAACAGGGTTCTGACATCTCTGGTCCTCACACCCTGACTTTAATCCGTGGTTTGCACCCTGAGACTGAAGACTCTCCTTTTAAAGCCCATCCATGAGGTGTGTGGGGGCTTGTGTTTGGTGAAGTGTGAGGGAGCTAAAGCCCTCTTTGAGGTTTGTTTTCTCTGTTCCCAGGGTTTGTCTCCTCTGCAGTGGGGGTGGGGGAGAGATGCAAGTCTTTTTTTTTGCAAGTCTTTTTTTTTGGTTCACCTTTATAAGCACTATGTATTCGACATTGACTTACCAGCTATCCCCCAGACTGTCTTGTAATGCTGTCATCTGCTACCTTGACAAGGGTGTGCTCCCGTACCTGGGCACTTCCCTCTGTGCACATGGATTTGCTGGAGAGAGCCCAGAAATCTAATTAAAGTGGTCCCCGTCACCTAGCTGGCTAATCCCGAGTGCTTTGACAGGAGCAGGTTTAATTTCAGGGTAGTCCAGCCTGAACCCCTACGGTTCTCACATGAGTCGCTTGATGGATAGCGCCGCATGCGCCCGTGACAGCATCCGGAGCATCTCTCAGGGAACATAATCAGAACATGGCATTTGGTGATGGCACCTGCCGGCTGCTGGGTGAGGGCTCAGACCACAGGCCCGAGGCACTGTGTGTTTTTTCCTCCCAGGCGCCTACCCTTCTCTGTGCCGTTTGTTTGCGAGGTGGAAAGACAGCGAGTTGGTATCGTCCTAACGTGCAGCTTTCAGTGCCGTGCGCTGAAAGAAGTTCTGTCTTTGCAAATTCCGGTTTCAGGTCAAAGAGGCTGGCTGCAGCGACTCTGGAGTCAAGAGTGAATTTGCAGCCTGGCTGCACCCCTTGACCAATGGTTCGTCTGGAAACAGGCAGCTTCGCTTGCCCTGCTTTTTCATCCAAAAAGCAGGGGTCAATCGCTAGGGTTGCATGAAACAGGGTGGAGGATTTAGCACCATGCCAGGCACATCCTCAACGGTGAATGAACTGTTAGCTGGTGACGGGGACGGTGACGACCCCACCGCGTTGGGCATGGGTGCTGTAAGGAGGTGGCCAGCAGTGTGGAAATTGGATTCAGATGGCAGAGTCACCCAGCTCTAAAAGTCAGTGAACTTCTCTACACGCATGCTCCCGCCACTAAAATGGAGCTGACAATATTGGCTTTTTGGGAGAAATGAATGATGCAATTCAGTGTATGAGAAAATGCCTTCTATGGTTGCTCAGTGTGTTCCTTTTCTTGCGTGGACTCGTCCTGTCTTTCATCTTGGGGGTGGTACTGGCTCAGTGCTGGGCGTGACCACCCACCGCCGGACAGACAGAATCTAATGCACGCTGTTGACTAATGTGCTCTGCCCTGTGCCAGCCCCGCCCGGGGTGCCGTGAATTCCTGCCTCGATCACCACTCAATCACCAAGGGCTTGTCTGTGATTCTCCAGCGGATTGAACCCCCTAGGAAGGGAGTCAAACCTTTCAGACGAGAGACTCGAGCTCTCAGTCGTCCCCAGCCAACAGGAGCTCATCATCGTCCCCAGCCAACAGGAGCTGCGGTTAACGTTGCTTTTAGAAGGCGTTGCCCATGACCTCTCCCGTGGATTTGCTGTCGTTTCTATACAGGCCTTGCTCTTGTCTCTGGTTCTTACTGGATGACTTTTTTTGTGCCTGGCTCAGACCTGGACGCTAGACGTGCAGGACGGATTCTCAAGGAGTCGAATGGAGAAACACAAAAACAGCACGGACGAAGAGCTCGTTAAGATGAGTGTGCTGAGTGCTGATAGACGGAAGGCTCTGGCAGCACAGAGCGTGAGCTGCGCTGAGCCCAGGGAGCCAGCTTCTGCGAGGAGGGGCAGCAGTGTGGTTTGCCTGGGTGAGTGACTGCAGAGGGAAGGCCCTGGCCTTGCGGCCGTGCTCTCTACCACAAGGACTCTCCTTCCAGTGGCTTCCACGGCCACCCCTTTTTTAAAGCATAGGACTCTTTTGTTCAGACACGCTGACCTTTGACAGGGCGGCACGAGGCTGGGTGCCCAGCATCCTCTCACCCCCTTGCTCTCTGGCCGGCGTGCGACTCGGAAATGAGGCGGCTCCACTGAGCGGGGTGAACACAGGATTCCTGAGCGGCTCACCGAGCCCCTATAGCTCATTAGGGTTTCAGCGTCGTTGTCGTCGTCTCCTTTGTTCATTTAAAGGTAACCACTGAGCAAGCTGACAGCCCGATAAGGTGGAAATGTGATGGATGAGGACCTTCTCATTTCCCATCTGCCCAGAGATAACAAACAAACTAGCTGGCGGGAGAAGGAAGTCTGAGGACCCGCTTTTTCATTTCTTAATGCGATTCTAAGATTTTGGGGTTATTTTATTTTTCAAACAGTTCACTTTTTTCCTTTTTCCCTTTTTTAAAGCAGCTGGTCTGCTCTAGTCGAGAGAGTCTGGTGTGCAGAGGCAGCTCTCCACTCCGAGGTCGACCAGAATGTACCTGTGACCCATAGAAGACCGTGGCCCGTCACCTCGTACAGGGGTCAGCAAACTGGCGCTCACGAGCCATAGGCGGCTCTTCAGTGTGAACGTGCGGCTCAGCAGTCACATTGAAAATGTTTGGAGGCTATTATTTCAGATCGCGGTGATTTCATTTGTTTGGAAAAAATGTATTTAAGACTCTTGAGTGATTTTAAAGTTGTTAGGAGGGACAGGATTGGCTCTTTGGTCTCAAGATTTGGCTGACCCCTGACCCGTGAAGTCAGGGCCTCCCATCTGATTGAACAGTCCGTTGTGTGGTGGCCCTCACTTTAAAGCAGGATGGTGGTCTGGCATAGGACTACAAAATTTTAAACTTCTCTTTTCCATTCCCCCCCCCCCCCCCACACACACCCATGGCAGCTCTAGGGGCCTGGTGGTGGAGTGGTTTTGCATTGGGTTGCTAACCACAGGTTACCAGTTCAAATCACCGGCTGCTTCGAGTCAGTGTCTCAGAATGGCAGAGGGGCAGTCAGGTCACGGAGAAGGCCTGGGTCCATGTAGTGACAGGGTACTGATAGCTAGCCGCGTTTGGGGATTGTGAATTTGAGGACTCCTTGGGCATGATTTTGCAAACCAGTCGTGAATGAAAACACAATAGACCTGGATTGAGTTCTGGCTTCCACTGCTCTAAATTCGTTTTTCTTCACTCCTCCTACTCTGGTTAAGTTGCTTGAGCACTTACAGACCTTCAGCGTCCTGATGGGTAAATGGGCATAACCATGGTATCTGCTCCCCTGGGTTGCTGGGAGAGTGTAATGGGCGATGGGTGTGATGTGCCCAGGACCCTGCTGCAGTCATCGCGGCATACGGTGACGGGGGAGCGTTGAGAGGGAAGTCACTGCCGGTTGTGAGTGATCAAGGAGAGCTGGGAAAGGACTGACTGGTGGATCGGGCCCAGGAAGGTACATCTGCTGTCTGCAGGCAGCATGGGAGAAACTCCCACATTATTTCTGCTTTTTCCACACGAAGGGGGCTGAGAGAGTGCAGGCCGAGAGGCTAGAAAAGCAGGCTAGTGAAGTCATGGTGGGTGATGGGGACTGTTAGGAGACAGCTTCAAGCTGGAGCTCACTGGTTGTCAGGCGGTTGATTCCGTGTCGTGGGAGAGGAAGATGAGGCTGCCCCAGGTTTCCTCAGTGTCCTTGTCTGAGAAGCAGGTCCTCAGGCCTTTCTCCCTCCGAGCCAGGTGGGCGGTCCTGACTGTCCACTTCTGGGTCATGAATTGTAGCCCACGGAGGGGAGTGGTGTGGTGTGCTGGCTGCGAGCCCAGAGCTCAGGGCGCTGTTGCAGGTGACGTTCATTCTGGAGAAAGCCACAACAGGGGGATGAGGGAGACCAGGACCTGTTTATAGAAGGAAGATCACTTTCCTCCTCTTGCCCTGTCCTCCATCTTCTGCTCTACTCTTTGCTAATACACCGTAAGGGAGGAGGAGCGACTATCTACCTGATCTGTCTGGAGTCCAGGACAGTGGTCCTAAACCTTCCTCGTGCCTTGATCCATTCATGTAGCTCCCCATATGATGGTGACTCCCCAAACATGACATTGTTTTCGTTGTTATTTCATAACTGTCATTTTGCTACTGTTATGAATCATCATGTAAATATCTGATAGGCAGGATGTATTTTCTTTGTTACAAATGGAACATCATTAAAGCATAGTGATTAATCACAAAACAGTATTTAACTATATTGTGAGATACTTACTTCTACTTGGGAATAAATGAAATTTTATCTTAAAACCTGGTGTAGCATGGGGAGCAGTCTTCACACCAGGTACTCAGATGTGGGTATAACTGCATGTGGGTGGACCTGCCTGGAGACGAACAGGGGGACATTGTCTTGGTTCCTAATACCATCAGAAATAATGTTTTCCGATGGTCATGGGTGACCCCTGTGAAAGGGTCATTTGACATCCTGCCCCGAGGGGTCACGACCCAAAGGTTGAGAACCACTGGTCTAGGGTGTTCTTTGAGCCACCTTTGGTAATATAAGGGACTATCCCCAAACCCTAATTCATTGTCATTGAATCAGTTTGACCTAGGATTTCCGAGCCTGGAGGTGGGACTAGAGTACCTTGGGAGAAAGATGGGGCGTTCTTCTTCTGTAAGGAGTTAAACAGTCTCAAAATCAGAGAGAGAGTAAGGCCTGGAACTGAGGCAGTTAGAAAGAGCATGTGAGGCCTCACCCTCTAGCTATGCAGGCTTGCCTCCCAACACCTCGTAGCACAAAGTTCTGTTTTGGGGATGGGATTGCAATGGAGTTGTGCTTTATTCTCAGTTGTTGTGTCGTGTGTGCATCTCCTTTGACATCCTCTGTGGTGTTCGTGGGACAGCACCAGGACTCCCTCCTGACTTCTCCTGGGCTCTCTGTGAGGCTGTGCTGGGCATGGAGGCTGGGCAGCCTGCTGCATGGCAGCGTGTAGATGGAGGGAGGGTCTGGTCAAGTGAAGTTTTGGGTGGATGGTCGTGCTGTGGCCAGATGAAGAAACTGGGGCCATATTTGTAGCGAGCAAATGATGGGGAGTCCCTCTCGTGTCCCGCGTCCCCTGCTGTGTACCAGCTTCTGAGCTGGACAGCTGCCCCACGTGCTCTCACAAAGCTCTCCAGGGACCCTCGGCTTCTGTATTAATACTGCCATTTACCAACAAGGAAAGAATCAGCTTCATCCTTGTCAGTCGGCACTGACTCGGTGACAGTAAGGTTGTGTCCCAGCCTGTGGGTCCGTAATTCGCAAGTCCTGGAAGGGGGAGCAGGAATTTGGGAAACAGGAGACGTGAGCAATGGAGACAAGACAGTACTCTGATCAAGTCCCGTTTATTCAAAGAAAAGGCTCGAGTTATATAGGGTGCAGTGGGAGGGGGATTACACGGGTTAAGGAGACATCTGCTAATCTATTACTGCTGACTAAGGCAGTGTCGGCATGCCCTGCAGGGTCCTAGGTAAACATAAGTGTCCTTGCAGCACTGTTAGTACCTTATTGCTTCTTGCAGATGCTAAAGGTCGGGACTATCTATAACTTCTTTATGCTCTAAAACAGACTTAACAAGGGTGGTAATTAAACAGGGCCACCTCCAGGCTTTCAGTTGAAACAAGAGATTACTCAAAATTTAGGCTAATCTTTAGCAAAGTTTTGGCTACGCGACTGTAGCCAGGTCAAGCATGTCTGGGCTGGGTGGCTCCGGACAAGGTTGGGTCTTCATCTTTGGTCGCACAGGTAGTAAGCAACAGAGCCAGGAAGCGGAGCTGGTTCACTTGCCTTTACTGCCTAGGAATTCTGGAGGAGGTTTGAGGAAGCCACCAAAGATTCCAAACTTTTAGCACTGATGGTGGTATGTGGACACGGCCTGCCGTCTCCACGCCTCCTCAAAACATTGATTATGACTCTGATGCCAAGCACAGGAGCCTGTCTGCCTATCTTTGTGTTACCATGGCAGCTACTCCTCTTTCAGGCCACCTCAGCAGACTCCTGGTAGTCTTTCATGCTCATTCTGCACTGACTGCTCTTCATTTGAGATGAGGTAGGAAGGCCTTGGGCCCTCCATGTTCTTTAGCAGGAAGGCTTCAGTCCCAGGCCAGAGACTCCCCTACCCTGAAGCCTTTATGAAAGTATGTGTGTGTGTGTGTGGAGGGGGTACTGGATTATTGACCAGCGGAGGCCATCACAGAGTGGCTCTGTACTTTCTAACACGAATATAGGTGAGTGCAAAGAGCAGAATTAGGGTCACACAGATGTGTGCTTAAAGTTCAGCACTCACTGGCTGTATAGCTTCAGACCATCCCTCAACCTCTGTGGATCTCAGTTTCCTTGCTGTGAAAACAGGGTTGATCATACTTAACATGCAGGTAGTCCTTGGAGATGTATTCTGCAAGAAATGCCTAACCTCTGCTTGACATGGAGCTAGTGCGCAGTGCATGGCAGGTACTGCGATTGATTATTAGAATAAAAGAGACGCCTCATTCTCTGTTGTGTCCTGATGTTCTTTGTGACTTTGATCATGCGGTGGGACTGCTACCTACAGCATTTGCATAGACTCTCAGGAGGCTCATCCACTGAACTCCTTATCTTTTGAGACACAACAAAACTTCTTCTTCTTCATGGAGTTTTCTTTTCCTATTTTCAGGTTATTTTCTGTCTTCTTTTCCAGGCTTATCAATTTTTATTATTTTTTAACTTTTTATGAGTTAGGTGAAAATTTTCAGAGCAGAACATACATTTTACTTTCCAGCATTGATAGATGTTTTGTTTCAGCTCGTCCACGGCCAGTGTGCCATCCCCCATCCCTCAGGCCCCATCGAGTATGGTACTTTTTGTGCTTCCTGTGCCTAGTCTTCCTGTACTAACCTTCACACTGTGTCCTTGGGTGAGGGCTGCCCTTTTGATATTACAAATGACTGATTATTCTAATACGAGGGTGCAGGTTGACGAAGTGCCATAGTCTTGGGGGTGTCCCCCATCTCTGTCTGACCAGTTAAGCCTGGTCTCTTTGATGATGTGAGGGTTTGTTCTGCATTTGCTCCCACTCTATCCACGACTTTCTAATGTGATCCTTTTCAGAGCAGTTGGTAGTGGTAGCGGGGCACCATCTAGACCCTCTGGCTGCCAATACGTCATCAGGCTAAACGTGAAACAGGTTGTTTTCCTGTGACTTATTACCTCTGTTGGCTTGGGGATCCTCATGGGAGGAAGGTGCCACAATAATAGTTGCCTTTCTCATGTCAACACGATAAGGCTCTTTATCTAGGCAACTGAATTAAAAGATTGAAGATACATGAAAAGCAGACTGGAATGATTATATACACACATAACAGAATTTAATCATCCCTCCAAATTTGGATCTATGTTGCATGTTGATGAAGGGAAGACCCTAATCTGGGGAATGATGTAAGTGGGTCTGGAATTACTGTTCACATTTTTTATTCTGCATGTCATATGAACATTTAGGAATTAAAAGTAGCACTTCCCTTTGGTCTTATTCTCACTTTGAATTTGCCTTTCCAGCCCAGTTACATGAATTGGAATCTGTAATTTAACAGGATCCCCAAATGTTTACAGAAGTAATGCCCCGGGAATCTAGAGGAATCACCTGGGGATCCTGTTACATAGACTCTGATTCAGTGAGTGAGGGTTTATTCATATTATGAGACTCTCCCTCATTCTTTGATGCTTCATAGTGTTTCGTTGTGTGTGTTACATACCATGGCTTTCCGTCCTTCAGCTGTTGGCTGTTTGCAAAATGCTGTGAGACCTGGTTCCACCTGCCTGGAAGGCTGACCCGTGAAATGGTCAGCTGTGGACCAGCTTGATGCAGCCCTCCAGCCTGGCAGTGCCAGGGTAGTTGGACGGCTTTGCTGGGAGCACA
Source organism: Nesogale talazaci (assembly GCA_004026705.1). Lineage (NCBI taxonomy): Eukaryota > Metazoa > Chordata > Mammalia > Afrosoricida > Tenrecidae > Nesogale > Nesogale talazaci. Next base: position 45,750 of record PVJH01013879.1, read on the forward strand.
GCGTGTCCTGGGGGCTCAAAGAGACGAGAGCCTGAAGCTGCCGGCATCCTACGACTGGGGCCCAGAAAATGATGCAGTGGTGTCACTTCCGCCGTCTTCTCATGGTCACACAGCTTCTGAGATGAAAGAAGGGCACCGAGTACCACCTCTCAATGGGAGGACCCTAAAAGAATTTGTGGCAGTCTTTAACTGACCACAAGTGCCTACCATGTGCCGGGTACCACTCTGCATGCTGGAGATTCAGCAGTAAATGTACACACAAATGATGGCACTCGTGACTGGATAAGGAACAGTGAACAGAGTAAGTTTTAGGCTGCACTTGAAGACACTGTGGAGAGAGATACTGGAGAGTGGAGTTGTGCTCGAGCAATCAGACCCCTCAGGCACCAATAGCCTGGAGATAGGAATGCGCCGAGTACGTCAGAGGAGCACAGACCAAGAGAGGAGGAGGCTGGACGCCCGTGGGGAAGCGGGGACCCAGGTGGTGTGGGTCTGGTGAGCCACCCCAGGTGGTGAAGATGGAATGGGTTATTGCGAAGAACCGACCCAGGGGTCTGGAGCGTTCGTCAATATTTGACACAAAGAAACTTTTCTTTTTTTATTCAAAGATCATTTATCGAAAAACTCTTACATTAACTTTTTGTTGGGCCCTTGATGTCACCTCCTTGTTGTTTCTCTCCCCCACCCCCCCTCCCCCCACCTCCCAGAAGCTCTTCTTTGCAAGAGAACCCAGCTGTGGGACCTTCTGACTTCTCCTGTGACACCAGGGTTTGCGCGCTCTCTGGTTAGTGACACCATCAGCAGAACACGTCCTTCTCTAGTGCCATTTAAGGAGACGAGTCTACTCTGCCTTGGTGGGTTTTCTGAAGTTGGGAGGAAGACGTCGATGTGTGTATGATTATGCCTGTGCACTGTTGAGCAGTTCTGTTCATTAGAACTGTCCTTGGAAAGCTCTCCTTGTCTGGTCAGCAAAGACAATTTACACAAGGTGAAATTCGGACAGTAGTCAACTGTGGTTGGCAACGGAAAAAAATGTAAATTCCAACACTTGCGAGGGACCTTTTCTTGACCAATTAAAGCAGCACACATTTAAAAAAATATTAGTGCTGCTGAGGATGTGTTGAAGCTAAATTTATGCCTTGGGAGGTGGGGGTGGGATTATATCTCTCAGAAGAAAGTCTTGCCAGTTTGTAGAATGGATCCTTAAAACCTGTGTATACGTTGACTTAGTAGTGCCCCTCTTATTTAGCTGAGAACAAGTGAGAAGTTAGGAAGACAGACAAACCTGTTTTATGTACAGAACCAGTCTTTGGTGGAGGATCTCGAAGAGCAAATGGTTGGAGACAGCGGGGCTCGAGTTGAGCAAATAATAAAGTGCTTATTCAAACGGGTCAGTGTGTCTATGACGTGAAATAATAAGGTGCTTATACAAATGGGTCAGTGAGAATATGCCGTCGGACCTTTCCCCGAGCTTGACTCAGAGACATGCCTTACCTCCCCTGGACTGACAGGGCGAGCAGAACCCAGTAGGGAGCTCAGTTGGAGCAGCTGTGCTTTTTCAGTTCCGTTTTCTATTTCTATTATCTGCTTTCTTGCCGTTTTACCCTTAAACTTTATCCTTATTTTATAATTGTTCCTTTTTTCCACCATTAACTAATTGTTAGGCAATGCCATAACGAAGAACTGAAGGTCATTGGGGAAAACCCCAAGCCAGCATTTTGAAAAGAGTATATAAAAATTACAATGCAGATGGACTAGGAATGAAAGGAATATCTTCAAAGTGAAAATGCTTTAATTTGTGGGCATGACTGTACTGTGAGGGGGGATATTTTTCTTCTTTAATTTTAGGAGTCTGTTAATGCTGCCCATGTATTATTTGGATAATAAAAAATTCTTTTTCCCTGCAGAACTGATTTTCTACTTACTGACATTTACAATTCATGATAGTTTCTTGGTCCACTTATTTTGGATTAAAGGTTTAAGGCAATCTCATCGGCTGCCCAAGGGGGAAAAATTAACATTTGATTGTTAAAAGTTTTTTTTTAATATAGGAATATAGCCTGTGTGTTGTATGAAAGAATTTTAAGTAGAGAAAAGAAGACCATAATGAAAAAAATTTATCCATAATGTGTGTTTCTTTCAAGTTGTTTATCAGTGTTCTTTAAATAAAGCTGCTTATTACGGAAATTTGCAAATATCCCCATATGGAAGATGAATAATTCATTTAACCCCAATGTACTTGTCACTCAACTTCAACCAGATGTGCTTAATCTATACCCTTTCTTGACCCCCTTTGTTTCACAGTGAGTTATTATTATTATATTATTATTATTATTTTGGTTTTGGGGGCATCACTGCCCTCTGGTGGTGGGAGTAGGAGGCCCAGCCTTGCTGCTGGATTTGAACCTCCAACCCAGTGGGCCGCAATCCAGCGCACAACCACTACGCCACCAGGGCTCAGCCCACAGTGAATTATTTTAAGCTCACCACAGACTTACCATTTTATCATTTTTTCATGTCTGGAGACCTGTGGCATCATTCTGCCTTCCTCTCTGTGAGGTGAGGTTCACGTTCTTCACTCGGTGAAGGAAATGCCTAAGGAAATTTCTCCACTGCGAAGTTCCTTTCCTTTGTAACAAAGAAGCATCTTGCGGGGGATGCTTTCAGTTGATCACGCTATCCTTTGCCATCCGACCTGTACCTGGGAACTTAAATGCATACCTACAACTGTTATTGTGAAGTTTGCTCAATTGTAATCGTCCGCTTCGTAATTTATGTCACACTCATTAGAATTTTCGTTTAGGAACCTTTGTTCTTTCTCCTGTGCTTATTTTCTCGCTTGTTTGCTTTTATCAGTCTGGACTCATGGGTGTTTGCTTTATTCTTTTAGTTGTAAGCCATTTGTTGTATTGCTCAAATTGTCCCAGACTTGATCAGTGAGACATCTCCTTCAAAGTAACTGCATGGCCTCTTCAAATACCCCTGTTGTTCTTGTGCGTGTCATTGTGGACTGCCAGAAGCGCCAACAAGTCTGTCTGGGAAGAAGTACAGCCAGAATGCTCCTTGTTCCTTTGTTTTCACCGTTAACTACTTGTTAGGCTGCGCTGTCATGAAGAACTGAAGGTCTTGGGAAGTGGGGTGGCCCTGCCAACACTCACTACATGGGCTGCAGTTTGCCTCTTAGATGGCTCGCTGCAAAACAAACACAAGCATCATTTTTTTTGACTCGTAATAGAAGCAGAAATCCTCTTTAGATTTGTTTTCATTAAAAAATATATCTATGAAAAAAAAATATCTATGGGCTGAGCCCTGGTGGCATAAGTGGTTGAGTGCGGGACTGCAGCCCACGGGCTTGGCGGTTCAAATCTAGCGGCAGCTCTCAGGAGCGGCACTGGGTAGCGTCCACGACCACCAGAGGCAGTGATGGCCACACACACACACACACACACACACACACACAATATATATATATATATATATACATACACACACGTGTGTATGTATATATGTATATGTGTATATATATATGGAAGTGGTGTAAAGAAACGTTTCAAAAGCGAGGGATCCCTGTGTGGAGTGGCATCATACTCCTCTTCAGTAGCTCTCCTGTGTGCCTTCAAGGACTTTTTCTCCTGAACTTTGGGCATGCTATTAGGAGAGACAGGCCCCTGGGAAAGAGCATCATGCTCGTTAAAGTTGAGGCTCAGTGAAGAAGAGGAACGCTGGTCAGGAGAGGGGTCGACACAGTGGCCCCAGCAATGGCCCCAGACCTGACAGCACTTGAGCGTGGCACAGGCCCTGGCGAGTTTGTGTTCTCTTGTAATGGGGTTTCTGGGAGTGGGAACCAAAGGGCCGGGACCCAGCCAGCAACAGCAGTACACGATTCATTTTAAATCTCCAGCTTCAATAAGTATTGTTTACAGGTCTCCCCCTTTTTCTTTATAATTTCTTTGTTGAATAGCCTCTAAAATTCCCACTCCTGATAGTGTGTTTCCCGTATTCTACTCTCATTAAAATGATTTCTTTGTTTTTGGACATCTGGTTTCTCTCTCATTTTCGGTATTGTAAGCAATGATCTCACACATTTTCTGTTTGTAAGAATGTAAAAAAGTTCAACCTCTTCTTAGAGTTGATCTTCATAAGGCTACTTTAAAGAAGAAGAAAGTACACATTCATTTAATACATTTATTAGCCTGCCCTCTTCCACGCAGTAATGTGGCACGCCAAACAGACACCATCTGGCAAGTGTTAAGTAAATTTCCTTTCCCCCCTCTTTTCTGGCAGGACCTTAGAAATCAAGTTGAGAAACTACGTGATGACATGAAGGGCCGAGAGAAAGCCGTGGAGCATCATTACAAGAGTCTTTTGATGGAAAGCAATAAGAAAGTGCACAGCCAAGAGGAGGAGATCAAGCGTCTAAAAGAAAGTGTCAATCAGAAGGACTTGCTGCTTATGGTACCATATGTTTTGTTTATCAGTCTTTTGGATTTAGCATGCATTGCTCATTTTCCCTTTAAAAAAAAAGATCTTGCCCAGGAAAATGTATATGAAGATAAGATTATAGTGATTAAAATCTTAATTTATTATGTGTTCTGAGCGTTTTAGAGCTTTCTTCTACCATGTGGGCCTCAGCGAGTATACCTGGACAGATGGAAGCTGAGTGAGAGGAAAGGGCTTGTCCTGGGCCTGTTTGCTGCCATTCTTGGCAAAGGGCATGCAGGCACTGTTACGCTAAGGACTTGCTGGTCCCGGGCTGGTGTGTGCTTTTCCCTCTCAGTACTTCCTCTCTGCATGTTGCTCTTGGCATGAGAATGCCCTCCTTAGTTGATCACGTAGTAAAGATTTGAGATTTTGCTCAGACCTACAAATAATAATACATGATAGGTTGATTATAGATGTTTAACTCTGTTTCCTTGTGAAATGTTATTAAAATGACAGTGATGGAATAAAGAGGTGTCAACCCACCAGGACAAAGGGAAATGGGATGGGAACAGTAGCACGTGTGAGTTGTCAGCAACATTTTAGATTTTAATAAGTGATTGGGCAAGTAGTAACTGCAGAGCATGCAGTTAGCAGGTTAGTTGATGCCACAGAAGGCATTGGACTCAGCAGGAATTGGAGGTACTTGGTACCTTTGGAAAAAGATTTGACTGGATTGCTGAGCAATTACGTATGACTGTCATCTTTACACCAATAGAACATGGACTTTTCTTGAATTAAAAATAGAAACAATGCAGAGTGGAGAAAACTAAGACAATATTCTAGAACTAAAACCAGGGTATGATTTTCCAATGGAAAAAAAGATATCTGCCCACGAAAAACTTAACTGAGAGAGTTGTGATTGCAGGGAGAAAAAAAGTTAGTACAAGAGTTAGAAAAGTTGGAAGATAAAGTCAAGCAAGTTTTCCAGAAAATAAAGTTAAACAAAAAGGTGGGAAAATAAGAGCAAAAGGATAAGAAAATTAGAGGCTTGATTCAATAGGTCCAATATAGACTAATGAAAATTACAGAAAGACAGAAGATATAAAACAGAATAGGAAGGAAAACTTTGTTAATAGCAGAAAACTTTGGCAGAGGGAAGGACATCTATTTTTAGATATTAGAAGCATCTGTTTTGTTTCTAGCACAACAAATGAAAAAGATATGTGTCTCAAAGCATAAAATTGTGATCTTTCAGAACAGATAAAGGGAAAATTCAAAATATTTCCCCAGAGAGGAAAATATAGATCAGATACAAAAGACCCGGACTCAAAATGGCATCAGACTTCACAGCCAGAAAAACTGGAAGCCAAAAGACAGAAGAGCTATGCCTTCAAATTTTTTTTAGCATGAGTGGTTTTTTTTTGTTTTGTTTTTAGCATTCTGTACTTGGCTAGGCTACTGTCCTCGTTTTAGGGCAGAATAAAGGCGTTTTCAGACATCTGGTGCCTAAAAAGCTTTGCCTCCCATGTACTCTCTGCAGGGAGCTTCTGAGAGATGCTCTCATTCCAATGAGGAGTATACCAAGAAAAAGAACTATGGGCGCCAGAGGGCAGGAACGCTCGGGGGTTGTGCAAAGATGTCCTCGGGTGACAGCTGAGCAGCTTGTGGGGAGAGCCCAGGTTTGAATTATTGAGGGAGGACTTCAGTTAGGATCGCTTTAAGAAACTAAGATGGAACTGCTCAGTTACCTGATAGGTTTCACACCACCCAGAAGAATTGTCCAATTTGTCCAGGGAGTTTAGAGAGAAATTAATATTATGTATATAATTTAGTTTTATGAACTAAGCAAACAAATAAAACCGAGCAATTACTATTTCCAAAGAAAGCTGAGACTTGAGCCTGAAATGCAATGAAATGTAATCACTGAACAGTATGTGGCTGAGTCACAGACAGCGCTTTCTTGGGTGTCTATTGCAAAAGTGAAGTATTGCCACCCCTTAGCTGTGTTACAACTATTCAGAAAACTGTGGGGCCGATGATGTAAGAGTTAAATCCTGTCAGTAGATGAAATCTAAACCTGAAGAAAAATCAAACACGAGAAGAGAAAATAAGTAGAATGTGGAAACAGGTAAAGAAAATTGTAGAAATGCAAGCCACTGGAAAAAAAATAGCCTAAGAGTTGAAAATTGGTGTGTGTGTGTGGGGGGGGGGGCAGGTTGGGGGCTCATAGTAGAAGCGAGTAAAGTGCTGGGTGACTGCCCACCAGGCCCGCTGATGGACACCCTCAGCCTCCCTATGGGAGGAAGACGGGGCTTTCTCTGACAGCCTCAGAATCCGCAGGGGCGCATCTACCCCTGTACCCGAGGGTCGCTCTGACTCGGAATCAGCTGAATGGCTGGGAGAGCGTCCTCTGGAGAGGAGCCCTCGATAGGGGATGTCCATGTTTTGACAAGCTTATGATGTTAGAGACCAATACCTTGTTGGGTTTTGACATATGCTTTTTCTAATCATCCCTGTAACCTGTGTCTATTTGACGTAGCAGAAGTCAGACCCAGAGATGGCACCCTGACCCTGGGTAGACTCGGGATTGGAACCCGGTTCTGTAAGATCAGAACCTTGGGTTTACTTGCTCACAGTACCCATATCGCCTCTCATTTTCACCAAACCCCAATATTTAGCAATTCCCAACCTTTAGTGCTGCTCTGTCTTTGTGTTTTTACGGCTTAAGAGATGGTAAGCTGGGCAAGTAAAATGTCTTCCCTTATAGAATTTGAGACAATTTCTTAATATTTTTTTCCTTGACGGAAGCTTCAGGATTGATTTGTTTTGTTTCCTTAGAAATTCAATGAAAAAGATTTGGAAGCAATTCAGCAGAACTGTCATTTAATGACTGCAGAGGATTTGCAGTTCAGGAGCGAAGACTTCATAACAGTCAAGCGCTCTTCCCACCAGCCACCAGGCAGCAAAATCACCTTCTTGGAGGTAAGCTTGCCTGATATTGGACATTCACATGTGAATGTATTCATATTCTTTCCTGAAACCTATTTGATAACTCCTTTGAGCTGGAGAGATCCTCGCATGTCTTCTGGCAGATAATGGAGTTTACAGCAGGTGGGTATGTGGCATAATTCTTGGTCTGCCTCCCTTCGAGGTGAGCAGAAGCATTTGCAGTGCCCGGAAGTCTGAGCAGTCACAGCTGGTTCCACGGTGGGGCTGCTACTTGCTCTGCCAGGGCACCTCCTGAAGAACTTAAACCCAGTGGGACATTTCACTACACCCTTCCTGATCGGGCCCCATCCTCGGATCTTTCTGATCTCCTTTCCCTTTCTTCCCCCATCATCGTCAATAAGCGCTAACATCTTATGGAGTCCTGAAATCCTCGACGTGCTCTCTCTGTCTTTGCCTTTCTGTGTGTCCTTCTGTTTGTATAATATGACCTTTCTCACCTTGTTTACCCAATAACTCCCGAACACGGCTACAGGCACCACTCTTGGGTCACCTTTGGGGAGCCTTACTTGGCCTCACTTAAGAGTCCCACCTCTGTCTTTCTGACTCACAGCACCAGTCTTGCCCCACCCTGTAGCACTCACTGCCATTTTGCTGACATCACAGGGCCCTCCTTTCTGCTCTCCCTCACTTGAGCCCCTGAGCACTGGCTTCACTTGGCATTCTTCTCTGAGTCCAGTGCCTTAGCCTGGTGCCTGGGGCAGTAAATACTTGTTCAGTGTGTGAGTAGTTGTATGGACTTGTGAGCAGTGCAGAGACACTCCGATCCCCAGCTTGTGTTTAATGCTTATAGACAGCCAAATCTGGGAAGGGAAAGGAGTTTGTAACTGTACGCCCAAGTTTTTGTTTGTTTGTTTATTCCCCATCTTCTAAACCTAGCTAACTTTAATTAGGTTCATACATTCAGAAGACAGATAAGTCTTCATGCAAATTAGTTCTCTGATGAAAGGCTCTGATCATAACTTATGATTTTGTGAATGTTGATTCTCAAAGTGCTTAATGGCTGGTGCAGCGCAGGCATCAGCCATCAGAACAGACTCAATAGTAAGGCTGGAGTGAGGTCTTAGAGCCTGCTTCTGGGCCAGATACCACCAACTCTGTAATGCTTGGATTATGGGGGGCACCGCGGGGGAGGGACCAGTGCAGCAGGGTGAGGAAGGGTAGCTAGGCCAAGAGGTTACTTTTTAGACTGTCGGTGGGGCCGACGCTGCTCACAGCAACTGCACTAGCCCCGGTGCTGTGTGCCAGGTCAGTGGCAACCATTGGAGGGCTGGCCAGTGGAAGCACTTTCCGAACTCTCGCCCTGGGCAGATTTATGTTGTGCTGTTTCTCCTGACCCGAAACCAGCCGTGGGGCTGGGCCAGGCCGCTCCTCTGATTTTTGTCACGTCCCTTGGGTGACCAGGGCAAGCCCGGTAGCTCCCAGAGGGTGACTGTTGTGAGGTTCTCATCGCACGCCATTACTCGATGGAGTTGGGCTGTTGGCAGGAACCTTCGAAGGTACCGTCAATTGTGAAACAAGAGAGCAACCCGTCAGGATTTCTTTTTAAGAGTCACTGATTTGCATCACATTTAGTGAAGCTTTCCTATTTTTACTCACTTTTTAGTCATGTACGATGTTTCTAGATGTTGAACAAAATGTGTTTATGAATGTATTAAGCAGATTGAGTATTTATAAAGTTACCTTCACTTGGTTTCTAGTATTACCGGTGCTCTGCGGGCATTAGGGCTGTGTACTCCGTGAGACCTGGGGCTCATAAGACCACAGGTGTCACGTATCTGGCTGGTGGTTGGGTGGCATTCAGGTCTTGGGAGTGTTCACATGAGCTGTCAAATGCCCAAGTGTTTTGGCAATGGTTTGAATTCTATTTTGCAAGACCAGTTGTAAATTGTAGATAATTCTCCAAAGTTATCACTTAAGAACCATGAGTTTCTGAGTGTCAACAGAAGAAATCCCAGTGGGCCTCCCCTTAGAGGCTTCACCCCTACTGCACGCACGCACGCACGCACGCACGCGCACCAAAGGCTGCTTTGGAAGTTGCAGTTTTTCCTGCGGAGCAAACATGGACTTCTTCTGCCGTGCCTTTGTCCGTTTCGTGGCGATTTAGGATTTATCTTCTGCTCGTTTCTACAAAGAACTTGAGGCTACAGTGATGTCTCCATGGACTCTGGGCTCTCTGCTTTCCCTCTGGTCGTTGTACGATCCTGTGAATTAATCCTAGGCGAACAGGGAATTGAAGACTAGTGAGAGCTTTAAACACACCAACCATATTTAACTTGCTACAGCCAGAGATTGATAGCTTGGTTATTGACATGGTTAGGACATAGCTGCTGACGTTTCCCGGGGATTGAAATTAATGTCTTTGTTGCCGAGCTATGACACAGGGACTGAAATAGACACAGTCTGTCTGCCAGGCCTCTAAAGTGCCATTAAGTGTTTCTGTAGGTACCCTCTGCCACTCCAGGTTGAGGTCTGCACCTTGAGCCGCTCTCCTCCAGCCACCAGGACAGTGTGGTCCAGTAGGAAACGCCCTGGTGTGGGAAAGTCAGTTAGCTCTCTGACCTTGGACTAGCCACTTAATCTCGCCAAAGCTCCCCTTTCTGGTCTGTGAAATGGAACGTACTACCCAGAATTAGCTGAGCGGATTGGAAATACCACGAGTGGTTCTTTTGCTTTGGCGCCGCAGAAGTGTTGGGTAGTTCAAGGGCAGCCACAGAGAAAAAAGGGGGTGTTCTTGAGGACAGCCTCACAGAGGCCAGGGAAGAGCTGAGCAGCTAAGTCTGGACGTGGGTGGAGACTGGGTTGGCTCCAGGGTCTCAGTGTCTCAGCCATGGGTGCTGTGGCCTCAAGGACCCAGAGGTTGATGTGATGGAGACTCCAGAGTCTCCATCTAAGCTTCCATGTTCCTGGGAGAGAATCTTAGTGGGTGCGGGAGGGCTCAGGGTTGACTCACAGAGGAAAGGACGCACTCTGGGATTCCCTTTTATGTTTGAGAGAATGTTCTTCAGGGGGCAGGGGATGAGTGGTGTGGAGCTGGATGGTCATCCAAGGGCGCCCTCCCTGTGCTGCAGCTGTAGCACCTGCCGCACGGTAGAGGGGTGGTAAATGGCCACTACTCTCTGGGCTTGGATCTTGGGGGTGGGGTGGGGGTGGCATTTGGGGGGAAGCCAGGGAAGAGGAGGTTGATTGCTTCTGCTGAGCAGGGACTTCTCGTCACGTGTGTCTGGACAGCCTGGCCCGCTGCCTCTCTGTCGGCAGAGGCCTCATGGCTTCTCAGCCTCGCGGAGGGAGCCAAATGACTTCATTCTAATGGGGCTTGATTCAGTGCAGGGAATCGGTGATTGATGAAATGGGACCCAAATGGCTCCGAAGAGTTCATTTATTTAACATGGGTGAGCAATTTGCTTCTAGGAAGATGTTGACTCACTCTGCCTTCTATTATGCAAAACATCCACAGGAATTTCTACTCTTCAGATTCGTGTCAGACCCTGTTTGTGCCTCTCAGCCCATTTAACCATCAGTTCAGCACATGTGTGTGTGTGCACGCGCACGTGTGTGCAGTTGATCTGTGCCAGGCCCTGGGCTGCTGCTCTCTGGAAGCCCTCAGAACAGTTGGGGAGGGCTGGCCAGCTGCAAGTAGGTGGTAGGGACCCTGGCGCTTAGTTCTGGGGTGAAGGTGGTGAACACAGGGACTGTGGGGGTCCGAAGAGGCACCACTCTTGGTCAGTGGATGTGCCCTGGGGAAGCTTTCAGGCGATCCATTAAGGTTCCCTTGAGAGGAGCGAGGGGTGGAACAAGTCTCTCAGAAGGAGGTTGGAGTCGCTTCCTGAAATTCAGGTGGAGGGAGGTTCCACTTCCCTGAGAAGAGGGCCAGCAGGGATGAACGGCAGCAGATGTGATCAACTGGCAGATGATGGGCAGGACCCGAAGAGACCTGTGGGCTTAGAGCCCATGTCAGAACAGGAGCCCGCTGCCTGTCGGGTCTTTCTGAAGCAACAGCACAGTGTTAGCTGTGTGGAGCGCCCAGTGCTTTGCATCCATAGAGGGGCAGGGAGCTCACCTTTGGTCCTCGGTTTCCTCCTCTCTGAAATGGGGCTAGTAACCCCACTGCGTTCACTGGGTTACTGGGAGGGTTAAGTGAGACAGTGCCTGCAAGCACTTGGCCCGGTCACTGCAGTGCTGTGTGCTCGGTCATTCCAGCGTCCTTCTCTTGCTAACCCCGTCTCCTGCCCACAATTCTCCGACTGGGATAGTGGATGCTGCACGCATCCTGAATGCATGTGTGACTGCTACAGTATTGGGAGCTCACTGTGCCATCACTGTCTGGGTGACCAACTTCTCAGGGCCATACCAAGTAGTTGAGCAGTTACCTTTGGTGTTTGTTTGTTTGTTTGTTTGTTTCAGGGCTCCATGCTAAACAGCACTCAACTCGGTCAGGGGTTCTGACCTAAGATCTGTTTCTTAAATAAACACACACTTAAATGCTTATGTATCCGTCTGTAAAGGATACCGAGGGCGCCGAAGCGCAATGATCAAGTGCTCTGCTGCTCCCCAAAAGACTGGCTGTTCAAGGCCACCCAGCAGCTCCATAGGAGAAAGAGCTGATGAGCTGCTCACGAAGAGATCACGGCCCAGGGAACCCTGTGCCACTGCCCCTCGTAGCTGACCCGGCGAGTCCTGCTTGTAGCAATCCTGTAGGACCGGGTAGAACTGCCCCGCTCTGCTGGACACAAAGAAGTTAGCAGCTGTTTCCCGTTCACATCCACATCACCTGAGTTTTACTCCTGCTACAAACCCGGTTCTAGAGGGACCTTCTCTGAGCACATAGTCCCAAGTTGATTTCAACTCACAGCGAGCCTGTAGGACAGACTGGAACAGCCCCGCAGGTTCCTAGGCTGTGAGTTTTGGAAGGAGACTGCCTCGTCTTTCTCCTTTGGGCTCAAACCACCGACCTTGCAGTCACCGGTTAAGGACTTTAGTCACTGAGCCACCGGGGCTGCTTGGAGAGACTGTAGGCCTATGTGAAACGCCAAGGTTTTCTGTAGTCCTAGTAGCTCCATTGCTTGAAACTCTTCCCCAGCTTTTAAGAGAGCACCCAGCCTCTGTCAGGAACTGTGTTTAGGCGCTTAATCCATGTTAACTGTATTTACTTAACTTTTCCCCCCCCTTCTTTCCTTCTTCATTAGACCCACTCTCTTGTTCCATAGCCCCCGTTAGAGCAGAAAGAGAAGGTCCTTGTCCAGGTTCACACGTTGCCGTTCACCGTGGTCTGAGTCTCCCCACCTTTCATAACCCGTGTGAGCGGTCCAGGCCAGTTAGTGTGTGGACGCCCTCCTCGTGGGTGGACTGGAGTTTCTCTGAAGTGCGTTGCAGCAGATGGCGCCCCTGGCAGGAATAGCTTGGTAGCGCCCTGTGTCCTGTCTGATTTTGCTGTGTCCCATGACTGGTCATAAACTTGGAGAACTTTATGAAGACAGTATGCGTCAGGTGTCTCCACTAGATAATCATTTTTTTTCTTCTCTATAATTGTGGAAACAGTTTCTCTTAGAAGAAGGAAACAAAACTAATCCGACTGATGTGGAGATGAAAGATGTCCCAAATGTCCAATTTTTCCCACATACTGTACCACTCCATCCCTGCTGTCACCTGGCGCCTCTCCCCATAGCAGAAGCCCTCACATGCTGTTTGCCCTGCATCGGAAGTTCA